>VZTO01019603.1:48374-83704 GCA_013400615.1 Syrrhaptes paradoxus
GCCCGCGGCTCCGCCCTGGGGGCGGGAGGAGGCTGGGCGGCAGGGAGGCCCGCCCCGGCGGCGCTGGGCCGTGCGGCAGAGCCGCGGCAGGGTGGCGAGGGGACAGTGCCCGGCCGCAGCCGCGCAGCGCTGGCATGAGGGTGGCAAGGCCGGGCCCTCAGCACCAGGTACCCCGCGAGGGGCTGGGGCCGCGGGGGACGTCCCTGCCCCGGGGCGGCGGTCCTGCTCCCCGGGCGCATCCTGAGGGAGCAGAGCTGCTGGGAGGTGGGGCGGGGGCCGGGGAGGCGGGAGCAGCGCTTCCCTGCGGGCTCCTGGCTCGGGCCGGAGGGACGGCGTTCGGAGCTGCTGGGGGGAGCTCTGGGGGTTTGCAGGTCCCTCCAAGCTGCCCTCGGAGGGATGTCCGGCTCCTCCAGTGGCAGTGCGGGAGCTGTTGTCATCCTCGCCGTTGCCGCTCGGTCCCAGGAGGGCTGTGTGCCGCGGTGTGTGCAGCGGTGGGGTGTCTCCGCCGGGTTTTCAGGCTCATCCAACTAGTTTTTAGCACTGAATTGCCTGGTGTTTGTTTAGTTCTTGCAGAGAGTTCGGTTATGCTTTTGAAGCAGTGAGGTTGGTCTTGTGTTTCTGATAGAGAAGAGTTTACTGTACCGGTAAGCAAAGGCAGGTCGACGGTATTATTTTGGACAGGACTTAAAATGCTGCTTTAGAGCTCTTTAAATTTCTTGGTGTCACCACGTTAAGGTTTTTCTTTTAAAGGAAATTTTTAAATAGTCAAACTACTGTAGGGTTGCTAGAGGAACTATTTTGTATT
This sequence comes from Syrrhaptes paradoxus, assembly GCA_013400615.1. Lineage (NCBI taxonomy): Eukaryota > Metazoa > Chordata > Aves > Pterocliformes > Pteroclidae > Syrrhaptes > Syrrhaptes paradoxus. Next base: position 49,180 of record VZTO01019603.1, read on the forward strand.
TTTCTGGTTTGTACAGATTTAGTACCTCTTGGATACAAATTGCTTTGAGGTGATCCAGCAGAGCAGTCTCCATAATGCAGACAGTAACTGTCGCGTTTAAACTTGTTTCTTTCAGTGTCACTGATTTATTGGTATTTAAACGGTGTTTACAGCATGGAGATTGCAGACGTTCCTTCCAAATCCTTTGCCCTTTAATGCTTATTGTTTCATTGTACGCGTTACAGAACTGGCATACAGGAAAGCTAATCATTGAAATTCAGCCTCTTGGTTTCGGTGAGCTCATATCAAAAGTAAATTGGGTTGTGGTCGCTTGGCAGTAGTGTCACAAAACCACTGTAGGAAGAGCTATTACTGCTGAGGAGGAATAGGTGGCACATACATGCCTTGAAACTGCTCCAGATGGACCTGCTCTCGCTAGAAGATGACTGCTGAGGAGGTGTTGGGGCTGGAGACTGGGGAGCCTGGGCTTTGCTTTCATTCCTGCTGTTCGGAACGGGGTGTGTGACCTTGTGCACACACTCGCCTTGGTTTCTGTCTTTATTCGAATGAAGTCACATAAACTATTTGGGGATGTTTTTGAAATCTGATGTTCCAAAGGACTTTGAAACATTCAGAGAAAATATGCTTACTGATATTTAAATTAAAATAATTTAAGTATTTAAATTCATATAAGAATGTATTCTCTGTGGAATAGAAACAGTTCAACCTTTGCTGTGCTCTAATTCCAGGGAAGAGTGGTAGGTCTGTGAACAAAGCACTTTGTAGTGGAGGGGTGTGTACTTGCTCTCAGTTCTTTAAATCCATGCAAGTACAGACATGTTTAGTGCTTCAGCATGCTTTACTGCTTCTGAGTGACAGTCTGAGGTACCCAGAAAATGCAGCCAGCACAAAAATATTGAGTACATGAGCATTTTTGGGATAAGTTTTCTGTCATTTTAATGTGAATCATGGTTAGTTTGAGAAAGCCACAACAATTGCAGCTACTTCTGGATTAGATAAATTAATAAAATAAAAAAAAAACTTTTCCACATTTAGAAAAGGTATGGGATTTGTGGGATTTTCTTTTTTTAGTGTTTGTAGGAAAAGAAACATATTTAATCACTACTCTTTGTTTCTTTGTCCCTTCATTTCCAAAAGCTACCCATCTGATAAGGAGACTACAGTAGCTACTGCATTTAGTGAACTGAAAATCTGGCTTTTAAAGCTGAGTATGTATCAGCTTGGTGATAAATAACTTGTCCTGTGAAGCCAGTTGTGCCAGTCGTTGTTGAGGTCCTAAACAAGGAAACTCCAAATTTGTAGCCTGTCAGTGTCACCACCAGTGAGGTTTTGGTGTCACTGACCTTTAGAGGGGAAGTAGGAACCAGACACAGAGTGAAGCAGCAGCAGCTTGGGGCTCTTAGACTGGTAAGTGCCAAAGTCTCCCTTGGAAGTGCAGGGTGGACTTCTTGGACACTGAGATGCTTTGGGGCATGTCAGCCTGTATGAAGGTCTGAATGGGTGTGTTTAATGTCAGCTTCAAATGTACACCATAGAATGCTAAGCTGAATTTGAAGCACTGGCACACTGTGGGGGTTAGTTCTCCTAGGAGATTGTGTTGAAGAGTTTTTAACCCACAGATCATTGTGCTTTTCTTAACCCTAAGCTTGGACAGGCATGCACTTAGATAATGTGTAATGATCACTGGTTGTCTAGTAAAATGCTACCTCCAAAACGGTCACCTCAAACTTATTTCCCTTCTCTGGTTCCTCCCTTTGGATTGTTTTATATTGCATTACAGTGCGTGATTCTCATATAATTTTGTTTGAATCTTGCAGTATTTAGTGCTTAATCAGGACACAGATGATTCAGATGAAGATATTAATTCAAATGCGGTTTAATGAAGTAAATCGATGATTATATTTTTGCTTTGCTGGTGACTTGTCTATGATAAAATGTTCTTTTTGCCACTTAGAGGAGGCTTAAGTATGTAAATAAGTCCCTCTGGGAGATACAACTTTTGATATTGGTATTGACTGTACTTGAGGGGTGCAAAATGACTCATTGTGCTAACACCAGGGGAGCAGACTGGAGATTGTGGTTCATTGCTAGTTCTCAGCTCATAAATCCTGAATGAATGAAAATTCAGGGTTTGGTAACAGTCCCCATACTCATCTGACAAAACCTTTGCCAAAACTCAATCATAGTTTTGTGGTAAGAGGCCAAGCTCTAGCTGCCAGGAGCCAGTAGTAGGAGAAGAACAGGGACCTGAAAAAAACATTTTAGGGGCACTAAGGAGGAGGAGCTGTAGCTAAGGTTAAGTTCCTTAGCTAAAGTTAGATTCCTGTTTTAGAGAGAGGCCCTGTGACTTGGCTTGTAACTTTGCTTCAGTGTTTCTAGGTGGAATTTCTGATACTGGGTGTCTGTTTAGAAGTTACTCTTTCTTTTTTTCTTCACTTGTATTTTAAAGAGATTCAGAACAAAAGTAGATGATGCTCTGTTACCAACAGAGGTGATGCACCTTGTACTTTAATTATTTAAAAACATCTTTAAGCATTTGCAGTTCAATTTTTAATCTCAAGCTTTTACTTAAATTTGATAGGTCCCTCCCTCTTGATGAGATGCTTAAAAAAATTACCCCAAAGTGAGCTTGATAGACAGAGTCTTAAGATACAGAAAAGCCATAAATAGAGTGAATTTAAATGTGCTTGAGGTTTTAGGGTTTTCTTCTCTCCACACAGATGTGCATGCAGTAGAGGTTTTGGTTTCTGGTTGGCATTATGGAGTTGGATGTACTAAATGGGCCAGCCTGCTGAGGGAGAATGGTAGCTGGGAAGTATATAATTAAGTTTGCAGACTTGTCTCATTAACTCTTCTATCTCAGCTCTGAAGAGCTGTTTCTTGGTGTAAATTTGCATAAAACATATTTCCTGGTTGAGAAGTCTCTGAAAGGGCACACAGTCTGATGGTTAGGGCATCAGCCCATGACTTGGGAGATCTCAGCTCAAGCCACCAGTCCTCTGCAGCAGCCTCTGTTAGACATGGGGCTTTTCTGTTCCTCAGGTTTTTTTCTAAATGGCAGATAACACGCTTGCCCTACCTCACAGGAATGCTGGATGAATTAAATACGGTAGATGAGATGCTCAGATATGGCAGTGATGAGGGACATGCAGATTCAGAAATGACGGGTATCTGGCGAGTATAGTTCCTGTGGAAATAACAACAGTGGCTGTGCAGAAACACAAGTCACGTTACAGAAGGGGAAAGAAGCAGCTTTTCTCTGACTTCTGAATTCATCTCTGCCAGCATTGTGACACAGCATTCATATGGTTAAAGTTTGGCTTCTCTGCCAAGGTCCCTCTGTAAGGTGAGCAGGGGAGTGGATTTGCACCTGGCTGTGCCCACCTCCCTCCATGAGCTGTGAGCTTCTGGGTGTTGAAGACAAAATCTGTTCCACCCTTGATGCTCAGCTTTGCAGCCATCTGTGTTTTATGTTCTGGCTTTGAAGACCGAGTACCTCTGATGCATTATTACTATGCATTATTTTCACCTAAAGCCTCAGTTGTGGTTGCCTTTCTGCTGAGCTTGGAGCTGCCTTCAGCTGCAGAGTTTCTAGACTGGCTGGAAGTGGTGTGGCGAGGTTAACAAACAGGAGGAAAGAAGCCAGGAGAAGTTTGAAAACGTGTCAGTAAGCGGGTCGCTTTGGTGATCTGGAATTGCATGAACGTTGCTTATACTTTTGTAATAACCAAATTAAATATCATTTGCTTGCAACTGCTGTTTGTCCTTGCTCTGGCCGCTTTGTCAAGTGCTTGTCAGCGCAGCAGGCGAGGTGCTGCTTTAAGCGGAGGGTGCCGGTGGTGGTGGTGGGGTGGCTGGTCAGGAGGCAGGTCTTGCCTTTGGGAGGGAAAGCTGGAGAGGGGTGCTGCGGGATTGAGTGTGCTTGGAAGATGGAGGTGTAGTGGAGGGCATCATGGAGCATGTGAGTATGTTCAAAACAAAGGGAAGATACTCTAGGACTGTTCTGAGAATTGTTGCTGTGTTGTCTATGTCATATATGAAATGTTGGGACAGTGGGAACACCCAGCGATGCCTGCTGTTTCTCAGGTACTAGGAGAACTTGATTAAATGCTGCTTTTGAAAAAAAGAGGGGGAAACTTTTTTTTTAAAGGTCTGCCATAGCTTGTATCTGAAGAATAACAATTTTCAGAAGATTTCTAATGGGTCAGATTTTATACAACTCTCATGACTCTGGTAACTATGCAGCTTATGACAAGCTTAGTTCTGTTCTCAGCACCCTCGGGAAGAAACATGTTTAACCCCATTTTGCAGATGGGAAACTGATGTTCACAAATCCTTTGCAGCATCTCTGTCAGAACAGAGACTTGAGCCCAGGCTTCTCAAGTACTAGGCTAGTGCCATGATTTCAGGAGGATGCTTTCTCTCCTGAGGGAAAACAAAGCAACTTGTTCAGTCCTCCAAAAAACCCGGAGTCACTTTGCAGAGGGGGTTTGGTTACTTAACCACTGTAACCTCTTACATGCAGTGTAATCATAGGAGTTTGACCTCTACATGCTTTAAAAAAATGTGACGTGTATTGATACTGATGCATTGTAGATTGTCAGATAAATGTTAGCAGCCTGCTGATCTCAGGTTCTTAAATCTTGGCTTTTTTTCCCCGTAACTGTTGTGGGAAAGGGGAAGACTGAAACATAGTTGTTCAGGAATTAAACTTCAAGGTATTTCTCTTGGAGTGCTTGAGCTGGCAGACAACTGCGGACATCTGCTAAGTTCAGTGATGTGTACAGACCTTTTTTCTTGCTGTCATTTGGATGTAAGATGTTTCTCTGATTTGCTAGTGTAGCTGTAGCCGAGATAAGAAGCCGTGCTAGAGCTTTGAGGAGAGAGGGTGTTTTTAAGATACAAATTCCATCCTTCAAGGGGCATTCCTAGCGACTTGGCTGACAGGCAGAATTTATTTGTGAATGTTGAGACCTTCATCAGGAACAAGCTACATGGCAAACTTTATTGTCCTAAGGAAAATTTGAAAAGACTAGAAGTAAGAGCTGCCCTTTGATCTCACTTTATCCAGATGAGACTTGAGAAATGAAGGCATCTGATTTAGGATTTAAGGAGACTGTCAGAGTCTGATGGGCTTTGGCAGTTCCAGCTTGGACCTGTGCTGATTGTTTCCGGCTCTCTGAAGCTGGTTTTTAATCTTAGGGGAAAGTTCAGGGAACAGTAACTGATTAATAAAATTGCTTCTCGTGCAAATAGAAACCTCAGCTAAAGGCAGAAAAAGTGCAATACTGAGTGGGACCAGTATTGCTTGTTTATAACAGCCTTTATCTATGTGGGGAAAATGTAGCAACCTTTAAAACTGCATTTGGCAGGCAGCTTGTAGGGGCTGCATTTGCTCTTGAGGCCTGAAACAGCTGAAGGTGCCCATCTGCTCTGTGTAGCTTGGACTGGTTCAATACATGGTATTGATTCATCTAGACCCAGTTGAGAACCCTGGATCAGGTTGGCACCAGCAGAAAATGGAATGGTTTGGGCTATGGAACAGAGGCAATGGATGTGTTTTGAAGGATAACCAGAGGAGAGGGAGTGAGTCCAAACTGTTGGTTTATATATTACCCTGGGATTGAGCACTGGGCTCCGTCCGCAGCTTTAATCCCAGGTCTCCCTCCATCGGTAAGAGCACTGTGCCATCAGCTGCCCCTCTGGGAGCTGCTGCAGGTGGTGGGGTTCCCACCCTTTGTGCCGCTGCCTGGGGTGAAATCCTGTCGAGAGCTGGTTTGCAGCCAGTGCCTGCGTGGGAAGGAGGAGCAAGCCCCTGTAGCGACGGGGAGGTGGGCACGCAGGGGAGTGCGAGGTGAGGCCGTGTCCTGCTTTGGTACATGCCCTGTGGACCCTGCTGGGCTTTCTCAGGGGGCTGCTCCATGCCCCCTCGAACCCATGCCTCCCACCCTTCCCAAGGGAACGGTTTAATACACAGGACACAAATGCACCCAGGTCTTGTATACAATCTTCTCCTTGGCTGCGTGAAGGGCCTGGGGTGCCATAGGTCTGTCGGGAAGGTGTATCTAGCGAGGGAGAGGGCAGGTAGTGAACTGCTGGGGGGGTATCCAGCTTCCCTCTTATCTGCAAGGCAGCATGTCCTCAGAAGTGTGTGCAAGGGCATGGCTGCTGCTCTTCTGGTTGAGCAAAATCCCCTCTCTCCCTCCCTCCCTCCCAGCCTGAATAGCAATTTATCCTGTCTTGAAAAGAAAGCAGATGCAAATGTAGATCAGGTACTTTCAGCAGTTTAAGAGCTCTTTGAGGTTGGGAAGAAGAAATCTGATGAGGGCTACAGCTGTTTCATTTCCTGACAGATGCACGGAGTGTTATTTGCTGGCGTACTGCGGATGTACACACACACATCAGTCTCGTTTTGTATCAGTGGCATAACCGCACAGCAGCCGGCTATGTACTGAACTCCTTGTCCTGGACACCCTGCCAAAATATGCTTTATGCAGAATTTTCTGTGAACCAGGTTGTAGTGTGTGTGCATATAAATTTGTGTGTGTTTTCTTTGGTTGTCAGGGCCTTTGTTGTTGATTTTTTTGTTGCTGGAGTGGAGCAGTATGCTGTAAACAAGTGTGGCTAATTATAAAGCACTTCTATAAAAAATTATTTGCATTTGTACAAACGGTACTAGTAAAAGTACCCGTGTAAGAGTACCACAAGTACCCAAATAAGCCCAGCTCTGAACAGAGAATTCTTTTCTTTCTTGCCACGGCAGCTAGAAAGCTGTTTATAACTAAATGCTGAGATGGTGTAATTTTCTTTTCTAGGAACTTGGGATAAGAATTCCTAGACCACTGGGACACGGACCAAGCAGATTCATCCCCGAGAAGGAGGTGTGGTAGTGTTTTCAAGTACACAGTGAACTTTATGCTTTTAAGGAACACCCTTTTAGCAGTAACCCACATTTGGTTTCAGGACAGCTGCTGAGCTGCGAAACGTTTTCAGTCGTGATCACATTCAGTCCTGGTGACACTTTGGCCACAGTTGTAGTGTACAGAAGCAGTGAGAGCCCTGGGGAGCTTTGGAATAGTTGTGACCCCTCCTGCACTGCTGTCTAGCATAAGGGAAACTCAATCCTGTTTTCTGTAAGAGTGTTTCCTTCTGAACATGCATTTCCCATTGGTGCAGAAGGCACCTGCCCCCTGGTCTGGGGTTGCTTTTTCTTGAGCTGCCACAACCATTCTGAATAATCTGAGAAGCTTCAAAGTGCAGTGGCTGAGCATTTCTGGTGCTTCTCTCCTGATCATCTGGTAAGAGAATTTGGAGCAGAGGAAAAGCTGGTAATATGCCTGTGGTTTTCTAGGAATTTTAGAGCCTTAAGCTTCAATTTCCTTTTATTTCTCCCTCTTGTCATCTTTGCAAGCTTTTTACTTTTTTCCCCTCTTTTCTCCTCAATTAAAATAATTATTCAATTACTTTGTCGTTGTTGTAATAAACTTTAAGTTGGATCAATTTGAGGCATTAAAGAAAGTGAAGGTGAGACAGTTCAAAATGAGAAGTCAGTGGGGCACAACAGAAGTGTAAAGACAAAAATCTCTTCTTGCTGTTACAGCCACTTGTGGTCTCCTAAATGAGAGGTATTAAAGGGACTTTATGTACCTTGCCTTATGTGCACTGATGTAATGCCATTAATAGATTTATGATATTATTCCATTTACTGGGGCCTCCAGGTGCTGTGGTAATAGATTTATTTATTATTTTACTGGTACTACTTAGACAATATTGCTATTTGCTCTTTCTGTTCAATCAGACAGTTCAAGTGGGAAACGAAGACGCCATGATGCACACGCTGTTTGCAGATTCTTTTGCTACACTGGGCCGTTTGGACAATGTTACCTTGGTGATGGTTTTCCACCCACAGTACCTTGAAAGCTTTCTAAAAACTCAGCACTATCTACTGCAAATGGACGGTCCGCTCCCGCTTCATTACCGACACTACATCGGGATAATGGTATGCTGGAACATACAGCACAAGCAGAAACAGCCACTTTGGCAGCAATCTCTGGCCTTCTTTTGTAGCAGTTATTACTGTGTTTTGCAACTTCTAGTTGGAAAGGCATTTTATCAGGAGCTAAGGGGAAAAGCAGAGCAGGTTTGCTTTTGTCTGGTTTACAAATTCTTTCATAAGACCAGTACTTTATGTTCATAGTTTCAGTAGGGCTGTCAGAAAGAGGGGAAAAAATCTGTTATAAAAATAAGACAATTGTTTATTTTTGGTTTCCTTAGTATCTCAGAAACTGTTTTTCAGAAAAGCTTGTTTGTGTATGAGTCCTGTCAAATACACCTCCCTCTAACTCAATGCCATCATCCATTTCTGAATCTCTCAATTCTAAGCAAGTTTTCTGCCAGAAGTGGGTCATTTCGTAATTTCCAATCTGCCAGTACAATGATCTTTCTCTGCTGAAGCTGAATTAAAGTTTTGGGCTGTGTCTTAATTTGATGGGGAAAGTATTACTGTTTGAATAAATGATACTGGGTCTGTTCTTTGCTGAAAAGTTGCCCTTAGTCTCTCTTGCTGTATGCATTCTAAAACCTGCTTTTGTTTTAGCTGATAAAGATTCACCTAGAGGCAGCCTTGCCTCTTCCCTGCTGGGAGTATGGTGGAGTATGGCATATGTGCTTCAGACATACAATAAATCTATGCCTGTACTTTTTTCTGAATATAGGCATGTTGCACCTGTAGCCAGCATAGTTGTAATATATACGAACAAGGATTATTTATGTTGTGAGAACAATAATCAAAACAGGTTGATGTGTTAATCCCAATTGTTTTTTTTTTTTTTTACTTCAGCCTTTGATCACTGCAAGGCTTATTCTTGAATATTTAGATGAAATGATGACTTACGGTATTTGTCATAAAGCACTAACTTACTGTAATTGTTTTCTGTATCACAATTGTGTTTTCCTCTCTAGGCTGCAGCACGACACCAGTGCTCTTACCTTGTTAACCTGCATGTGAATGACTTCCTGCATGTTGGTGGAGATCCCAAGTGGTTGAATGGTCTCGAAAATGCACCTCAAAAACTGCAAAATTTGGGGGAACTGAACAAAATGTTGGCTCACCGACCATGGCTTATCACCAAGGAACATATTGAGGTAAATCTTCCATGGAGTAATGTGAATGTACCCTTATTTTTCAGTAAATGCAATCACAGATCCTTAGGGTTAAGAGCAGGACAGGACAAGAGATGTTCCGTGTCACTGACTTGCATTTCACTGTGATATCACTGTGATACTGCATGATGGAAAATCACTTGTGCCTTTATAAAACTAACATGAGCATAACTGGTCTTAAGTGACTAACAAATTGAATTCACAACACACTGACATTCCAGAGTTGTCATATCAGAACTCTGTTGTTGCGATGAGGATGTGCTCAGATGTGCATCTCCCTAAGTTGTGTGCTTTCAGTAGCCAGAACCCCGTGAGCATCTCTGAGATGCTCCAGAGGTTAGGCAGAACACCAGTCACCACGTTTTTGTTTCAATAGCTGCTGATTCAGATGCTTAGTTTTCAGAACAGCCCAGGGGAGCGGTGGTGGCACAAGCCAGCCAGGACCACAGCACCAACAAGCCACCAAGCGGCTGCTTCTGCTGCCCCCTCCCCTGAGGCTGCCTGGATCAGGCAGCTCCCAGCGTGCGTGCAGCGTGTATATGGATCATATCAGGCTCTCTAAACACAGGAGAGCTGAGATTAAATGGGTTCGATGGAATGCTAGTCCTGGGCTCCTTAGGATGAGGGCTGAGTAAAAGCTTACATGTATGGAGGACATAAAGAAAGTCACAGGGTTTAGGCTGTGATCTGTTGAGTCGAAATTAACTATCTTAGTTAGACTAACTTTCTAGGGTTACTCTGCTCATTTTAGGCCTCCTGGCATTCATTCGTAGATCAGGCCTTCAATTGGGGATTGAAGTTGAGTGGCTCACGGGAGTGGAACCAACAGAGCAATTTCTAGGTCAAATAGTAGGAATAGAATTGCTACTGGGGAAGAATCGGATGGAGAATGGGAGTCGTGCTGATCCAGGGGCATGCCTGGCCCAGGCCTGGCCGTGGTTACTGGAGCACCTCCTCCTCCTCTGCTCTTCTCTTCACCCTTAGCGAGGAGGAGGTGAGTGCTGGGACTCTCTGTGCTGCCAGGTGCAGAGCTGGCACCAGGTCCTGCTGGGAGGCAGGAGGCTGGGCTGCAGGGGAGGGTGCGTGCTCTGCCAGAAGGCCCCGAACCTCCCACACTTTCCTGCCTGAAGGGGAAGTTGGGGTTTGAAGTTTCTTGTCAAATGTAGAGCATTCCACCCACGGGGACAAGGTGGAGGGAGCCCGGCCCCGATGCCAGATTCTCACACAGCCAATTGCAGGTTGTTGCCAGGGTTTTCTGAGACTGTAAAGACCAGTTGCAGAAACATGCAACTGTTGTGGTTGCATCTTCATCAGAGGTGTGACGTTTCCGTGGAAGTCAGACTGGCCTCAATACAAACCATAAGGTGCAAAATAGAAACCCCGGCTGATTCAAGAGCTGAGAGCCAGAGAGGGGAGAAAAGTCATCTCCTGTGTGGCTTAACCACGAGTCTGCGGTGGCAGGTCACCTGCTGACAGGACACTGAGCACACTAATGGCAGCGGAGAGTTAGGAAGCAGTTGCAGACGTCAGCAACATAGTTTTATCTGGTGAAGAAATGCATTGATAAACTGCATTAAGGTGGGATTATCTGAATGACTTTTTAAAATTAATACTTGCATTATTTTCAAAGCAACTTTTGAAGACTGAAGAGAACAGCTGGTCCCTGGCAGAGCTGATCCACGCAGTCGTTCTCCTTACACACTACCACTCCCTCGCTTCCTTCACGTTTGGTTGTGGGATCAGCCCGGAGATCGACTGTGAAGGGGGTCACACCTTCAGGCCCCCTTCCGTCGGTAACTATTGCATATGTGATATTACAAATGGCTACCATGGGGTGGATGAAATTCATGCCAGCCCAACGGGAAGCATTCCAGTAAGTATCTGTCCGAACAAACAGTGTCTTTCCATAGTAGCAGATTTCTTTGTAAACTTAATACACAGAGGGTGTCTGTCTCTTTTTGTTCAGTGAGAGTGGGATTGATTACACTAATCCAGATGAGGGCTAACCAGTTGAAAAGATATGTTTAAGAGAAGCTGCAATGACACTGGTAAACTGGGGGAGGTTACTGAAGGGAGAGACAAAGACACAGTCTCTCAGTTGTCTTTTTTTTTTTGGTTTCAACAACTTCTGGCCTCAGCTAGTCCATGATACATGTCCTGAGCAGCAGTGGCCAGGAATGCTTTTTTTCCATGGGTGCAGTGGAAAGTTGGCTCTTCCTTTGATTCCAGCCTTTGACTTTGTTGCCTTGAGGTGTTTGTGATGCATCACACAACACACAATAGACCATTCACCATTTTCTGACTCTTGTCTCTAAAACAGTATTTCCTGCCTGCCACTTAGGCTCCCTGATCTGTACTTGCTTCCACGTAGCGAGAAGCATGATGCAAACTAAGTGTTGGTTTAAGAACAGTGATACCAGGCTATTTTCAATGCGGGTTTCTTGCCTCTGAGACTTTACTGCAACGGTGTAGGTGGCATTTAAACTTTGGTGGAGTTTGCTGGTTCTCTGAAGTAGCAAACTGACTGCAAAAAGCAGAGAGGAAAAAGGCAGAACTGTGTAACTTGAAGATAACTTTGTTTTGTGCTGATGGATTTTTACAAGACCAGATATTGAATTAATAGTGTGGTGCGGTGTTAAAACAGCTCTTGTGAAATAAGATTATCTTGCACTGGCTTTCCTTTGAGGCTTCATTAAATCTGCGTTTACAATCACTCTTCCTTTTTCCTTCAATATGTTTCTTTGTGAGCAGAGAAGTGCAAAAATACAGTTGGGTAGTAAATTGCGGTTACTTCCTCTAACAGAATTTCTGTTATAGCTCTTGTTTTTCAGTTATTAAACATTTACATTAAGTAAGAGAAATTAATTTTAGTGTGAGAACCACTTGTTCCGTAAAGCTGTGATTCTTAAAATATGCTAAAAATACCAGGGATCTAACTGAGAAAAGATGATGACAAAATGTGAAATTTTGGGTCAGTACAGATTTCTTTCAAGAACTGTCTTCCCCAAAAAATCAGTATTTATAGATGTAAATGAAGGACAGAGCTTGCGTTTAGATTTTCCAGCTTGACGATTTCTGCCATCATTGTCAGTTCTTGTTACACAGAAATTAAATGTTTTTCTCTCCTTTTCAAGTCTACAGAATCTGTCTGTGAAGTTGAAGCTCTTATGGAGAAAATGAAGCAGCTACAGGAGTGCAGAGATGAAGAGGAAGCCAGCCAAGAAGAGATGGCTACGCGTTTCGAAAGAGAGAAGAGAGAAAGCATGTTTGTGTGTTCTTCAGGTAGAACAGATGTAGTGTGTGTGTATATAGAGATAGATAGATATTTATTTAGACTTTTCCAAATCACTTGAAGAAATACTTACTCCTGCAAAAGGAAAACTCTTGTTATTAGATGTCTCAAAACCATTACTATTTCTTTGAAGGGATCAAGATTCGGGGTGCCTTGTTTTCTTCCAGGAACACTTCAAAGCAAAGTAGTGCCAAGATTTGTGGCTTCTCTCAAACACACTGTAACATTCACTGACCAATATTATGTTTAATAGAAATTTCCAACAGAAGTGGAATTTCTCTCTTGGAATATTTAAAAGTTCCACAAGAGATTTAAGCATCTCACAAGACATTGTGAAAATAAGTCCTTAACACACTTAGCTATTGAAGTGCATGAAATGTTACTTTTCAGGTGACTGTGAGATAATCTGTTACAAGCTTAGGGTTGTTGTGCACTCTTCAACAGATTTTCCTCTAAAATAAACTTGGCATGGAAGTCTTAGAAGTCTTTTTTTTTTTTTTTTTTTTTAATTAAAGCAGATTTTCCCTTGACATATTTACAGACCCCTTGAGTTAGGAGCAAAGCGTCCCCTAGACTTAGAGTGAAGACTGGTACATGAAAGAAGAGAGAAAAAGATTTTTGTCTATAAGAAAGAATCAGAGTGTTTTTTATGGTATTGCCTCTAAAAACCATAGTTGCAGTCACACTGAGCTGTACCGAAGAATTTTAATATGGACAGTCCAGTGAAACTGTCTTTATTTTAAAAGCACAGAGACTCGCATTCCTCTGTAAGAGTTCCACTGCCACGCTTCCAGTTTGTTCTTAATGAAATTGTGTCAAATTCTGTTTGAAATTAACAGAAGATGAAGAATCGGCGCCAACAAGAGATGTGTCTCGTCACTTTGAGGATACCAGCTATGGTTACAAAGACTTCTCCAGACATGGAATGCACGTGCCCACCTTTCGTGTTCAGGTAACAAGGACAGGGGCTGGTAGCAGGAGGCTTAGTGTGCAATCTGTTTCTTGTGCCAAATACCAAACCTGGTATTATCTGCCCTGAGATAAATTACGTTACAGCAGTAGGTCTTTGCAAGTTCATTTCTGAAATGCTCCATTCTGCATTTTTACTTGTTCTAAGGATTATTCCTGGGAAGACCATGGCTATTCCTTGGTTAATCGACTTTACCCTGATGTGGGACAACTACTTGATGAGAAGTTTCATATCGCTTATAATCTGACGTACAACACAATGGCCATGCACAAAGATGTGGATACCTCAATGCTAAGACGAGCTATTTGGAACTATATTCATTGTATGTTTGGAATAAGGTCAGTTTTACTGCTTTTGTTCTATATACATCAGACTTGTTAGCACTCATTGGCCCTTTTGTTTTTTTTTTTTCCTTAAATTGAAGCAAAGCTATTTATGGAGCAAACATGCATGTATTTTTAAACATTTTTGTTTATGGGGAAGGGCCAGTAGGGGTGCAAATTATACAATAACTTATTTTGACTTGGGACCTTACAAACAATGCAAGTGAAATAACTGGTTCTTGAAAATCAGTGTTTTTCTTTCAATTCCGAACAGATACGATGATTACGACTATGGTGAAATTAATCAGTTGTTGGACCGCAGCTTTAAAGTTTATATCAAGACTGTGGTTTGCACTCCTGAAAAGACCACAAAAAGAATGTATGATAGCTTCTGGAGGCAGTTTGAACACTCTGAGAAGGTACAGTTTGCATATGTCCTGGGGAAGATGGGCAGTAGATCCGTTTGCCACGCTAACAGCCACAGCTACCCAGCTAGCATTTAAGCTCTAGCTGATGTTATGCTGATGAATGCTGCTTGCATTCAGTAAATTCATTAGGAGGTGTAGTACTTCCCAGGATGAAATGATTTTTCTTTTCCTGCTGCATGTTTGCTAGCTAACAGCTGACATGGACTGTGCAAGCTCTGAAGGGTGCAGGGAGGTCAGACGTGTCAGTGGTGCAGCCTCACCTCGACTGCAGCTTTCTCCTCCGCTGTTGGGTGGTGCTGCCTGTGTCCCAGCAAGGCAGGGAAGCGACGTGAGATCCATCCCTTGGCCTCAGACCCAGAGTAGCTTCCTTGCTGGCCCACGGTCTTTACAGTCCTACAGTCATTTTTAGTGCGAATGGCCCCGAAGCAGTTACTTGTGTTAAAGTCTAAGATCCTGGTGCTGGGTTATAGTCTGAATTGCACCTCACAGGAATATTTCTCACTGTTAACTCTCAGGTGTCTGCCCCATCAAGTTCACATCGTCCAATTTTTCTTAAAATACTTTTAGGCCCCACTTAAAATGAATACTGATGCAGTGCCGAAACAGAAATGTGCTTTAATCAGCGTTCATCTTGTCAGAGGCTCCACTTCTTGCGAAACTCCTTTGAAAATAGTTCAGAGATACCCCATTAGAATAGGGGTACTGTACCTACAAGGATTTAAGGTTGTTCAAGTAAAATACTACATATGTTTGTTTTGGTTAGCCTAACTCATAGAGACGAGCTTTTCAAGCACATAAACCCTTTCTTAAAGCCCAAACCTTTGCATCCCCATAGCCATCAAAATCCAGGGATTGTACATGTACGTATGGCTGAATGCCATCACAGCTCACCCTCGGGCGAGTCCCGTGAATGAAAGCACACAGAGCGGTTATACGGCAGAACGCTCACAGCCAGCCTGCTCTCTGTGAGATAAAACCCTTCACCCCTTTCCTCACCTGCTTTCTCATCTCATCTCATCCTCAAACCTGCACAGTAAAGACAGCGAGGAGATGAGCTGGGGAATGAAAATCCCCACCTCCGGTAGCTACAGAACACCTCTGTCTCAATGAAGATAATAGTTTTATGGCATGTTACAATTTTTTTTTGTGCTTCACCTCGGCTAACCACTCCCTTTTGTTCCGGTGATAACGACCTGTGTGTTTCTGTCTCCCAGGGACCAAGGACCTTATCTCCTTTTCCTTTGCTAACAACCCCCTCTGCTCCACAGGTACCCATCACCCTTTTGCCTTTAACTAATTTATTAACTTTCATCAAGCTAAACTTGAGCAACTATTTTCGAGCTGCTCATAGTCTGCTGCTGAAGAAGGGCTTGTGTCCTTGTAAGCGTGTCTGTTTTTCCCGGCTAAGCCCGCTGGTCTGCTAAAGGCTGACTCTGAACCTGGCCCTGCTTACGCGTACCTGTGATCTGCCGCAGCTGCAGCCAGCCCTGGTTCAGTCTTTCCTTCCTCAGCAAGTGCCACAGGTAGCACTCGTTATTGGGGCGGCTGAAACACAAAGGGCTCCTCCCCACTACTGCAAACACTGAGACAAAACCCGCAGCCCCACAGCCTTCCTTTCACCGGAGTACGGTACTGTGAGCACGCTGTTAAAGCCTAACTTCTTGTCTTTCCTGAAGGTCCATGTGAATTTGCTTCTGGTAGAAGCTCGGATGCAAGCCGAACTACTTTATGCTCTGAGAGCTATTACTCGCTATATGACCTGATGTCTCCGGCTGCCTGTCGACGTTGGAATGTTCTGCAGCTGCAGTATGTCAGAGGAAGATACGAAGCCTCAGGACCAACGGTAGCTCTAAGTTAAGATGCCCATTGTGCCATAACTCCTTTAGTTTCAGCTATTCCCATGTTCGGAATATCGCTGCTGCCCCTCGGCAGTGAACGCTTGGCAGTTGACAGGGTTGTGCAGAAGTGCTGCCTGCTCATGGTATTTTGGTTTTAGACAGCACGGGACACTCTATGAACTTGTGGCAATATAGCAAATGCTAGATACCTAGATCTGGTGTTAAGGCAAATACTAGGGGAGTTGGAGCGTGAAAAGAAGTGGGACTTGATGACATTTGCTTTCCCTATGAGAATAATTTTAGAAAATCTTGATGCTGCTATTTGTGCTGGTGGAGTGAACAGACCCAGGCTGTTCCAGTTAAGCTAAAAGTGAAAGTGAGCACTGCTATTGTCTGAGCCTTTATTGTGTGTGGTTCCAAAAAAGCCTTGTTATTTAGATTTCTTTTCTAATCAGACCTAAACCTCTTCTGTCCACACTGATAATAATCTGAAAGATAGCAGTCAATTTTCTCAAATAGTTTAGCCTTAAAATGCTACAGGACATTTGTTCAGCATTATTTGGTGAGCTCCGAAGTGCAATGGTCTTCCTATGGAAAGAAGAGGACTTGAGTCCTCAGGGCTTTTGAGAGATCTAACACGTGAAGTGTCGAGTAGCTTCTTGTCCTGTTTTTCAAGGATGAACCGATATTTGTTCAGGAGTGAGGACAAGGTGTGGGAATGTTGTTCTAGGCTGCCAAACAGTTCTACTGTATTACATGCCCAATGCTGGTCTTACTGATTTTTGCAGTTGCTTAAATAACTAGGCGAAAAAACATCTATTTTTAGTAAATCAAAACATGATTAAAATGCTGACATTTAATATACAGTGGTTTTGGAGAACACATGAATACTTTTGTATGAGTGTGAATCGCTTTTTAAATTTGTCAGTATTATTGGTATTTTTTAAATAAAGGTAACAACTTTTTCTCTTGGCTTTTTTGTGTGGTTTAACTTTATGCTTCTGTTCTTACTGGTTTACTTACTGGTTAAAGACCATTTTTAAATGTTTGAAATGTTAACTGAGCAAATGTACTTAATGATAAACCTTGAGTTTTCCAGCTGAGTCTAAAATGATGGGAGAAAGTTTAAAAAATAGATTTAGATCTTCACTAAAACAATAGTAGGAATACCTCATATACTCCTGCTGTTTTCATCTGTCCCATAGTCCTCCATCCTCTCTTTAGGTGAACTCTGTGGTGTAGGGTTTTCTCTTCCCTCACAGGTAGTAGGTGTGATAGGAGCGGAGACTCCAACATACAACAACTTATTTTCAATAACTAGGTCTAAATGTTATTTTGAGAGTTAAACTGATTTTTAAATCCTCCAGTAGTGAATTTAGTTCCGGATGAGGCTGCTCATTTTCCCAGGCTAGTGCCAAGAGGATATCGGGCATGAGCAGGATGGTCAGGTCCGTGCAGTCAGACTGAGGAACGAACGCAACAGGCACTGAGAGGGGGAGCTGCTACAAGCGAGGGACAAACTCTTGGACACGCTCCTGCAGCTGGCTGTAAGGGGGTTATGGTGCACTCAGGTGCAAAACTCTCACCTGCTCACAGGAAGGAAGGAGACGTAGTTGCAACACAGGAAAGAAATGGATTTTCCCAAGCCCACAAGTAGAATTAAACCAAGATTTCTGTACCCTGGCCTGATTTTCAGAATGTTCTGTAGTAAGAGAAACCTGTCTGAGCTGTTTTAACCTTACAGTCAAAGAAGCTGAAATATCTAAAAAGAGCTAGGGGAGAAAGATTAATAAACTGTCAAAAAATGTGACTAACAGGAAGCATCTGCTATTTCCTCTTCACTAAAAATACAGGATTTTTTATGTTCCAGAAACAAAGCAAAAAACTTTCCTGTCTAAGGACATATCATAAAGCTAAACTCAAACTAAGGACACAGAAAAAGTGTCGTCCCTGTCTGTAAGCGGAGGTTTTGCAGCACCTGGTTCTTCTGCTGCTGCTTTCTGGGGGGGTCGAAGGTAGACATGAAATTTTCCCAAGAAACCTCAACTGTCTGTTTCCATCCTGGGCCTGCAGGTACCTTCTTCCTTGTCAAGCAGTAAATACCGTGGTGTATGTACGT
This sequence comes from Syrrhaptes paradoxus, assembly GCA_013400615.1. NCBI lineage: Eukaryota > Metazoa > Chordata > Aves > Pterocliformes > Pteroclidae > Syrrhaptes > Syrrhaptes paradoxus. Next base: position 67,312 of record VZTO01019603.1, read on the forward strand.
CCGAGTGGCTTCCTGCTAACGCGCAGACGCTCCCACCACTGCTCACCTGGGAGAAAGGGCTTGGAAATGTTTGGGAGTTTTCCATTAAAAATGCCAAGGCAGGTGTGGTCCTCAGTAGAGGAGAAGAAGCCAGGCTGGTCAGCACAGTGACAAACAAAGACGGTGGTGGGGTTAGTGTTTAAAAACAAGGAAAGGGTGAGGGTGTCGGATGCTCCATGAAAGAGGCAATGGCTGCACAGAGCAGCAGCTGTGTGAGGCCAAGGGAGGAGGAAGAAGGCACAGCGCTGGCTGGGGCAGGGGCAGGCTGCCCTCCTCTGCGGCTGCAGAGCACACCAGGTGATGTGCACCTCAGCTGTGCTGGCACCGCACCCCAGAAGAACACGTGGGGGGGTGTTGGATCCTGTGCAGAAGGCCAGGCAATGCGTGGGAATCGATCGTGTGTGCCAGCACGAGTGAAGGGAACGAAAGGGCTAGCTGCTCCCCGGGCCCAGGTGGGACACTTACGAGAAAACCCCAAACAACCACACAGGATTTTCTTTTGAGTCTCTGCTTAGAGGAGTGTGGCAGAGCTCTACAACTACCAGCACTCCCCAGCAGCCCTTGCCTTTCCCTCTTTGTAGGTTCAGTGCAAAACTTTGTGCATGTGCATCAAACATTGAGGCCAGTGATGCACCTGCTGAACTTATCCATGGGCTACAAGCAGGGTCTTCGGCACAATGGAAAGATGAAAACTGAGCAAGGAACAAGCCAGGAGCAGTCAGAAGGACTGTGAAGGATGCGAAGCATAATCTTGCCTCAGGGATAGAGACATGAGCCCAGGGAAAGATGGCTGGCCATGGGAGGGGAGAGGAGAGGGAGGGGAGGGGAGAGGGGGGAGGGGAGGGGAGAGGGGGGAGGGGAGGGGAGAGGGGGGAGGGGAGGGGAGAGGGGGGAGGGGAGGGGAGGAGAGGAGAGGAGAGATCTCCAAAGGCAAGGGGAGCAGGTTTCCCCTGAACACTGACAGCATTCCTCTGAAGAGGTCCAGGTACTCTGTGGTAATTTCACTTTTAAAAATTAGAAGTTCAGCAAATACTTTTGTTTCATTTCTGCAGCTAAGCAACTATGCAATTAATAGACACATCACCGCTGCTTGATCAGCTTTAATATATTGTAAAAAGTCATAACATGCAAAAATTTCATACAAGCCTCTCAAAAGATAGTATCTACTATATAAATACCAGGCTTTACTGACTTTTTAAAAATTGAATTTTACAATTCAATTACTTGTGCTGTCCAAACTGCTTACCAATGGCAATGTACAGGTATATTAGAAATAAATACAAAGCTGTACAATCTACACCACCAACAAAAAGACATTAAAATGGAGTAATAGTCACAGTTGGGAGAAGGGAGTGATGGCTTTGGATTCTATCAAGAAGTTTTTCTGCCACAGGTTTGAACTCTCTTTCCCAGTATTGTTTGTGGTGGTCCCTTAAATCTCTGCTGAGGCTGTAATCCAACGCTAATTCTTCATCTGTAATCAAGGAAAAAACCAGCATCAGTTCTGAATCAAACTATACCACAGCACATGGAACTCACCAGTTGTGTGTGTTGAAGGGTTAGACAACTCCATGGTTAAGACTCAGTCAGCATCGCTGTCGGAGGGACTGAGCTTTAACGGACAATAAAGGGTGTTAAGGTGAGCAGAACAGTAATAAGGGTCTGGCAGGATCTATTATTCTCACACCTCCCAGGTGAAGCTAAACGGTGTCTCTGAGATCAAGCATTTATTGTGACTGTCCTCCTGGAAACTGCTCAGGTTCTAACACTACCCAGAGCAGTTTCACTAATCTAAGTTATCATTTTAATCTAACTACAGTTATGCTTTTCTGGTCACAAATTGCTTTCCTAGTCTGGCTCATGAAGACTCTTTCAGACTGTAACTACTGTCATACTTAACGAACAGGAACCACACTAATTACTGTATTACTGATACCCTCTCTTCCTCACAAACTTCATAAATAAAATAATAGCACACTTAGTAGAGACAAGCAATGTTAGGAATGAAAGGAGGTCCTTGCTCGTTCTTCCCCCCCATTTTTGCCTGGCATCAGATGTGGCAAAGAAACAAACTCTTACAGAAAAGATAAATGAGTCAGCAACAAGAAGCATGCTCCCGAACTGGGAATCTACAAACACAACTGCTAATGCTGAACAAATGTTTTCATACAGTTTAACAGAAGGATATTTGACAGCCTTCAGGACATAAAATGAAGATACAATCCTCCACCCAGGGGGCAGTGTGACTTTGTCCTAGACTATGAAGGAGCACCAGGTCCACGATCTGTTAAATAAATCACTCTGTAAGGCAGCTTACTGCACAGTCACAGCAGGTAGAGGACAACATGAGCTGAAGAAAAACTCCAGTTACCCACGTTTTGAGTCAAACTTTGTGTCAAAGACGGTACTCAAGCAGCAACTATTACCATTTACAAGAATGCCAAGGTGCCTCCACAGAACATATGGCTTGAGCTACAACAGCAGTAGAGGAAGAAGACGTTACTCTTGCACGGAGATGGGCTCCACTGCACGGAAAGTTACTGGTAACTGCAAACAATATTTGACTTCTGTGACACTACAGCATTTCTGAATTACCAGAATTAAAGAGATGCTGGTTGTGAGGTAGACTCCAAAACCACAATGTTAGTCTAAAATAGGGCTCTCCATAAAGAGAACATGCCATTTAGAGACTTTCGTAATCAAGAGGGAAAAACCCCAATATTTCAAGAAGGAAGATGTCATATCTCTACAGGAAGAAACCCTGTAATCAGAGATAAAATCCACCTCAGACATCAGATCTATAGTCGATGGAATCATAGGATAATTTAGGTTGGGCGGGACCTCTGGAGCAGAGCCACCGTAGATCAGGTTGCTCTGGTCCATGTACTGTTGAGCATCTTCGAGGACCCATCTCCAGTGCCTGACCCCTGCCATGGTGGAAACTTCTTTTCCTAATATTTAATTGTAATTTTTCTTATTGCAACTTGTGCCCATTAGCTCTTATCCTATCAAGGGCATAGTAGCCCAACATGTGTAAAACAAATCTCAGCAGCAGAGAAGTGAGAGATCCTAAAGAAGAAGATAAAGGATTATGGCTTTTGTTTTCAGGAAGAATTTCTTTGCCCACTCCTGAAATTATTTTCCTATCCAAATTAGTTATCTTTTAACACAAAGCAAGAGACATTTCTCCCTTTCATTAGACAGCTGTTCCCCCCAGAAGTTAATTGAATGTTTATGGGATCACTGAGGTCAGGAATTCCAGCCTACAAGAACAAGGGTCAGAACCAGTTCAAAAGCTGAAGTGTTGAACCAAAACAGTAAATTTCCCAAAGCTGAATGTGAGTAACACTGGGGATCAGCGAGGATCAGTGTCCCACATGCAAGCTGTGCATCCTCAGATAATTTAATTTTCCCATGACCCTCCTCAAAACTAGCAAATCTGGGTACTGGCCAAACAGCCTATGAACTGGCTGCAAGCCCAGGAACAAGACAAGCACACCGGCTCGGCATGCTCTGCGGGAAGCTGAAGTACAGACTCTAGTCTGCAAGGGCTACCCACCCCTGCAACTCCAGCAGGACAGGAGCCAGCAGTCCTGGAAGCTAGTTATCATGTCATGTAAGAGTTCACAGGTACTGAGATTCCAACATAACCTCCTCAAATTGATAGTGGAGGTAAAGGTGAGCAGAAGAAAAGTCTGGAAAAAGAACGGGAGAAAGGAGATATCACTGAATGACCAAACAGAAGAATGTTCTCAAGACAGAGGCTCATCTCCACTGCTGCTCTTGAGGGACCAGGGCGAGGCAAAGGTGCTGCCAGGGGCCTGGAAACACCAGCCTCTGGGAGCTTGGAGTCCGTAACAGGACACGAAGCTCGAGCAGCTGAAAGAAGGCAAATGACGGAAAGCAGTGCCACGGAGTCTCATGCTGCTGGGATCAGACAGGGAAAAAGGAAAACAAATGGTGCCTTTTATCCATCTGTTCTTGAGCCCAACATCTTTTCAGGCTATTTCCACTCCCCTTTGGCTCCCTCCTATCCTCTGTCATCTTGTGCCAGGTGGGGGAAAGAAAAATAAAGGGGAGGAGGCCAAGCACAGCAGGTGAAGCGAGGTGTCTGCTGTGCCATGCTCCACTCTTTCCTCTTCCTGAGGGCGTGCTGATGCCTAAGGACAGTCCGCTGGCTGTCAGCGTTGCCTCCTGCTTCCTGAATGATAGAATCAGAGCAATGACAGTTCAAGGCTGTCACGGATACAATGGGAGGAGGAAGATGTAGGACAATATTAACCAGCTGCTATTACTGAAATCTGTTGGCTCTTACACGCAGAGGAACCAGATCCAATGAATAAGATACATGTTTTCTACAGCTACTCTTCTAACTACAGTGTGAAGAAAGACTAGCCTTCTGATTTAATTCTGACCTATTTTTAATTAATTGTCATCACAGTTGCATTGCAATTGCAATTATAACTGTAATTGCACATGAGCTTCCAATTCATGAAAGCTGTTCCAGTTAATGAGAGTTACAATTACTGCCCAGCCTGGACTCTGCAGACAAATCAATTGCTGGAACAAGCAGTGTTAAATGCAGAGGAAAAAATAAGACTTTTCCAAAACAAACATATACATTCCTTGCTTTATCCCAAAAAATTCAAGCAGGATTTTGGCTGTAACATTCACAGTTCTGTTGCAGAATGTTAAAACGTGCACCGATTATCTGAGTATTTTCAGATAAATAGATGGAATTACTGCCCACACTGAGATATGCTGTATCATAGCAAGGAATGGTTACAACAAAGAATAACAGTAATTCTGCCATAACTGGAAAAAAGTCTTCACAATCCACCCACTTTTCTGATTGCCTAAAAACAAAAGAGACAACGGGGATCTCACCTTCTGTCTGGGTCTGACTAACATACAGCCTTCTCCACATCTTTAGTAAATTTCCAATTAAAACCAAATTAAAATTAGTTCAGGTTTGCTTCAATTTCATTTACATTTTAAAGATTTTTTAAAAGTAACTGCAAATGACCTACCCAAAATAAAATCACTACCAGAGCAGTGCTCATAAAGGAGGGAAATTACAGAGTGACTACAGGACTATTACCTAGCAATTAATCTCTGTACAATTCGAAGCAAACATAAACGTGCAGATGAAAAAAAATAAAATCTAACTGGGTAAGTGAATCAGGGTCTTAACATTCACTTGTAGGCACCTTCCAGCCTGTATTTGTGGAGAAGCACACCCTCCCTAGCTTTAGGGAGCCAAGGAGAAATTGTCAGGATGTTGTCCTCGCCCGCAGGATGAGGAAAGCAGAGCAGCCGGGGCCCTTGTCACAAGCTCAGCCCGTTGCACCACGCATCCCTCCAGCTCTGCCCCAGACTGCCCCGTGTGTGCTGAGCAGCAGCCAGGGGCATCAGAGCTGAACCCAGCTGTTGTCAACACCTGCAATGAGGCCAGAAGGACCCACACCCAGTGACAAGTGTGTCTTGCACTGAAGGTCTCAAGCAGGCAAAAAGGCAGCTGGTGAAAAGCGTTAGTGGCATGGTAATGGGAGAAACGAGGGTGGGGAGTGACAGCAGCCAGTTCCACCTTGGCATCTGTGAGATCTGAACGGCAATAGACCACAGTGCTGCTGGACAGTCTACAAACCAACCACCTAAAGCTGCACGACAGGCTCCCCACCCACATATTGCTTTGATTTTGCTCCTTTTAAGGAAAAAAAACCAAGATTATGAATCTCACCTAAGAGCGATGTGAGCAGCATCAGCAACGTGTCGGTATCTTCTCCAAAGCACGAGGACGCACTTGTGATGTTTTCACTGTAGTTCCAGAGGGTTTTGCATATCAGACATGCCAGCTGCCAGTCAGTGGGCCCGAAGTCTTGTAAACAGTCAACTAGCCTGTCAGTAGCAAAAAAAACCAGGGGTTTGCTCCATGTAGTTTTCTCCTGAGCCCTTCAAAATCTACTAGAAATGTATGCAGACTCCCTGAAAGGCTGCAGGAAAATTTGACATTAATAAAATGAAGATGCTACGTTCTTCTTCAGTAACTCCAGTTCCCTACAGATGGGAACACGCCTTTTGTCTGTACACACCTGGGTACGTCTGCCTGCATCTGTCCACCCCCTACAACTTTTTAACCCAACTGACCAGTTTGAATCACAAACATCACAAATGTAACCATCTCAAAGACACTAAATTCCAACAAATTTCATGACAGTTTGTGACTGTCCCAAATCTGTGGTTACTATTAGAGCAGAGATTGCAATGTGAGCCAGACCTTACCAAGAATTCATCTGGAAAAGATACTAGGAAAGCAGAAAAAGCTTCAGTCCAGCTTATTACACATCAGAGGATCTGACCAGGAGACAAGTTCAAAGGAATTAGCTATTTCCATAACTCAGAATTACCTCCTCTGTTCAGTGAACTCAGACTATTTTGCAGATCTCACTCCTTCTTGTATTTCCTCAGCTTGCACTCCCAATGGACTCCTCTCAGAAATGCCAGTTTTATGAAGGACCATTAGGTTCCTGACCCTTCTCCCGATCTCACTTCCTTGCAGACATGAAATGCAGCTGGATCATAAGCAGGACTGTGAAATTAAGCTGTAACTTTTCTGCCTGCCCCAGCTTCTGTACAGCAGCTACCCAGAGTTCTGCAGAGCGCTGTTCACAAGTCCTGGGGCAGCAGAAATAAAATTTTTCCACCTGCTGTCCCTAGTGACCTCTCTAATAGTAACCCTTCCCTTCTGCTGTCTTCCCCAACCCTATGACCTTCTCTTTCCCTCACTTCTCTACGTCACTGTGAAAGTTATAACCTGGGGATTAGCAAAGGGAACATGAGATAACTGTTACAGTCAGGTATGGCTGAAAATAGCAGGAATAGAAAAGCAACCAAAAAGAGGTTTGCTTCTTCTCTCCTCTCTGAAGGCAGTCATTGTGGAAGACCAGGAGGCATCTAATGAAAAGCCAAAAAACTTGCCCTAATTTTCTGAAGTTTAACTCTCTAATGAGACTAATTTCATGTTTTATTAGGGCCACTATATATTGGTATAATAACCTAATTTCCAAAAATCCACAGAGCTGGTTTGGCACAGTCAGGATGACCTCCTTAACAATCACTTCCAAATTCTCTAGATTTGTTCCATACCGTTACTGTTTTCCCTTTCATCTTCACAAATTTTCAAAGAGAGTATAGAAAATTATATATTCTATAAGATTCTATATTCTACAGAACATTCTATATTTTATATAACAGTAATTCTATATAATAAAATTTTCTCACAGTTATTATTCAATTTGCCTGTAACATTTCTTTTTTCAGCTTCATATTTTGTAAGTTAACTAGAACACAGGAAGGCAGGATGAGCAGACTATGCATTGTTTACACGGTGTAAAAAGGTATTTCTGTGATGTACGAACAGGAAAGCATTTCAAAGTTAGGCATGTTGTTTCATTAATGTGGGCTGTATCAACTGCTTTACAAGCATAGGAACATGATCTTTCATGTTGCTCCAGTTAAGCTGGATCCACTATTATCTGAACATCAAAGCCGCGAGTGTTGCATCAACAGCGGTTTTTCAAGGTTTAAACCACTTACAGTGTAAGTGCCTTAAACGTGAACTCTCGGAGAGAGGAGTCTCAGGTGCTATTCATTCTCTGTCGAGCACAGCTACATCAGATAGCTCTCCCTGCAGTACTAAGTAGTTACAAAAATGGCAAGAGCCCATGTGGGGTGTCATAGTTTTCCAGTAATCTTCACAGTGACAGCAGACACACGCTGACGGTGCCTATTCGCTGTAGCCCACGCGGGATCCGGTTCATTCACGCACAGGCAGCTATCGCAGCCGTGCTCCAGCAGCTGTGCTGCTCTCCTCTGCCATAGCCGCAGGATCTCTGGGAATTTATTCTCTGGTTCTTGGCTCTGCAGTAGGCTAAACCACTGCAATGCTTTTGCAAGAAAACATCTGAAAGAATATGAAAGGCTTTTCCTTGAAGAACATTAGATGCTGAATATCTGTGAAGTGTGCATCCCTATTACAAGTTATTGGCTCCAGTGAAAAATGAGTCTGATTAAAACTCTTTGGCCGAACTCCTGGAACTTGCCTTTTTCATAAGAAAAATCAGGAACTTACTTTCCAATTCCTCCTTCTTTCATCAGAAGAGCTCGTTTGTTCTTATCTACTGTGAGGTTGAGCAGAACTCCACAGGCAAAAACACAGACATCTTGATTCTTGGCATCAAGTAAAGCAATGATGAACCTGTATACTGGATTGGAAAGGAAACAAAGTTACTGGGAAGATGGACTTACCATAAAGTGGCATTACAACCTACTTCTTAAACACTGAATACTTAGAAAGCAGTCAAACGCAGGATACCCGACACAGAAATTTAACCTTGTAGCATATGACCATGACCTTTGTAGAACAGGTGTATCAGCTATTATCGCATCATGCTGAACACCAGCTTCCTTCAAAGCAACACATACACAATTCCAGTTCTAAAAAACAACAAAGTAATGTAAAAATCCAATCAGAAGAGGTTAAGTTCACCGAACTGAATTACAGCTTATTTCTTAAAACTATTGCCCTCCTTTCAACCACAGAGTCAGCAGAACCTGCTAGGATGTGGCACCTGGCACTCAGAGAGGGAAGTTCTTACCTCCGCAAGAGGCCAGGTTGCCTTCAACTGCACCAAATCCAGCTGGGACTGCTGTGGGAGACGGGCAAGGAGCAGACGCTGGACACGCAGAATCTCCTGGCACTTGCCAACACAGGACTCAGCAGGCAGTGGAAGGCAACCCAGCAAAGGAGTCAGTCTTGCCTAATGGAGAGGCAGCTCCCAGCTCCTCCTGAGCTTGGCACATCACCACCAGTCTCTCCCAGGTGGCAAATTCAGTCCTTTGACATCTGAGACAGCTCATCATTTTGTCCTGAGACAGCTCAACAGCAACCAGCTACCAAGCGTCAGTTCTCCCTTTGCAGATACTTTTTCCTCAAAGCGGTGGTATGTGCACCCTTGAAAGAAGGGGTTGCACATTGTGGCACCTCACCGTCAGCACTGACAGGTAGATACAGAAAAATTTACAGCGAACTGGTGTTTAATTAAACTTATGACACACCTTCTGTGGACAGCAAGGAGCTGCTGTTTCTCCCAAAGCTCTTTAGACACCCAAAGCAAAAGGACTTGAGAAGACTTGTATCCACAGAATCACAGAATCACAGAATGTTAGGGATTGGAAGGGACCTCGAAAGATCATCCAGTCCAATCCCCCTGCCGGAGCAGGAACACCTAGATCAGATCACACAGGAACGCATCCAGGCGGGCTTTGAATGTCTCCAGAGAAGGAGACTCCACCACCTCTCTGGGCAGCCTCCTTCACCCAGAGGCAAACAGGAGGTCTCTTTGTTGAGGAGTCAAATATCTTAAACGCATTTTACAAAGTGCTAACAAGCTGTCAAACAGGGGAATCGGAAACCTGTGATTATGAACCTACATCAGAATTTAGTTGGATTTTCATTTTCTATCATATCACCACTAACCTGTAGGATCTGAAAAACTGAAGGAGTGAAGGGAAATTTCAAAATTATAATCTTTTGGAAATACAGAGTTTTTGTAGTATTTACCTTTGTGAAGGGACACCATGGCATATCTTTCATACTCCAATATTTCAGTTTTAATGAAACTGAAATAAAATGGTTCTCCTAATGACTCCTGTTGGATTCTAACATTGGCCTAATTTGGAAAACATCAGACAAGATTGCTTCTACACTAAGATAGCTTATTAACCATCTTTCCTTTTCAGAACTATGGACATTTGAAAACAGGACTCCTACAAATACAAAAGTCACTCACTCTTTTTCTGTACGATGAAGTCACGGATCTCATGATACTGGGAAAGATTGCCAAAGACTCTAACAGCCTCCACAACTCCATCCATATTGTTGCTCATTAACAGTTTTACAAGCACTATTGGTTTGCATAGAAATGAAATAAAAACAATTACTTGTATATCACAAACATGTGCTTGGCTTTTAATCAATAAATATAAGAATGCACGCAGCAACAGCAATAAATGTAATAAATGGGAACAGTTAGATAACTGTCTGATTGCAGTGAAGGGTGTGAGCAGATGGCAGAACAAGAAGTAAATTGTGCAGTACTTTCAAGATGAGACAAAGAGCTCCAATACGGGGCTAAATGCAAAGGAACAAATTAGGAGTTATGAAGACAGTCAGTACAGTTGTAATAATGGGAGCCAGTTTTGCTACATGGTTTTCAGTGAGCTCATGAAAATCCAGGAAGACAAAGAAGAAAAAAAATGCTGTAATACATAAGAAAATTGATTTAGATCCTGAACAGATGGTCTTATGGTAGGATGTCTCCTAAAACTGAAATTATTTTCTGACATTGGCTCTATTTTCTCTCAGTGCTGCTATAACAAACAAACACATTTTCTCTGAACAACTACTTAATATTGCCGCTGGTCTGAAGCATTTACTTGGTTGCTGCTTCCCTGCTTAGCAATTTCACGTATGATTAGTGTGTAACTTCAGCAGAAAGAATGAGACCTTCAGCATTTCCTAGGGAGAGCTACCGTTTTCCGTGCACAGCAAAGGAGCAATGTTACAGAAGTCACATTTATGAGTCCTCTGCAAGTACGAAGTGAACCACTGAAATCAGTCCATCATATAAAGGACTCAAATCAGTGAACTCTTAACCCTTCTACCACAGAAAAGTGAGAGAAAAAAATACAAAGACAGGTTGGCTTCACTTCCATGACTTCAGTCTTTGCATGCTGCAATACATGCAACATGCCTTGTTGCTTCTCTTAAACATACCTTGAACTTCTCTTAAAGAGACTTCTGAAATTATTATTTAGTGTCTTTGGGATCCACCATTTTTATCAGAGAGCAAGTATTCTCAAAATGTCTCCTGGAGGATGAAGCCTGCTGGTCTTCTGTGAAAAGGTTTTCTCTCTCCTCAGTGAAGGCAGAGGAAAGGTGATGGGACTGGTTCCACATGCTGACCATAAGAACAGGAGAGGGAGAGCAAAGGGGACAGGCAGAGAAGTAATTTGTTTCTCAATTTCTCCAACTAGCAATAAGAGGCAGCTGGCGTACGGGTGATAAAATGACTCGTGAAAGAACAGCAGAGCTGTTACCTAGAGAGAATATGATGTCTACCAGTCAGGGCACTAGGTTGACAGCCAGAATAATTTTTCCTACTCCTCATTCTACCTTTTGTGCAAATTTCAGGCTCCATTTCTCTCCCACATCTTGTCTAGAGAGAAAAGTATGCAAGATACAGACTCTCTACCTTTTGTATAAAATCAACACAATGAGTCCCAGAACTCAGACGCAGTTCCGACACATCACCAGGATATGACTGCTGTCCATACTGTCAGAGGGGAGAGAATCGCACAACTCCTATACTGCCAGTGGATTTATAAGGCAGAAAAAGACAGAAATCAGATCTTGCAGGTCTAGAAGGTACTAAGAAGAAAAAACAACTTCCTTACCATACTCTTAGAAAGCAACATGATTATTTTGGCTCAGGCATAAGGATTTTGAACAAGTCTACCAAAAATTGCTAAACAGAAAACAATATGGCAAATCTGGGGAGGAAAAGAAGGGGATTTGTTGACCTAACTATTTTCACACAAGTCACAGAATTGTGTTCCAAAAGAATGAGAAATCATTACTGGATAATTCAGCTCTATGAAATTTATATTCCTGCAATATGATACCACAAAACACTGTCAGCGTCTTTATTTTCTGTGGTGTCAAAATATAGCATGAATAACTTTCACTTTCAAAAAGATACACAAGAAGTACTAGTTTAAAAGTCCTTACTTTCAGCAATGCGTAACTTCTTGTCTTGAACAGCAGAACTCTTCTCTTTGTAGTAGGATAAATTGTTTATTGTTGTTGCAGCGTTGATGACCAACTCCTCACAGTCATCAACTGACTTGTATTCTGATAGTAAAAAAAAAACCAAACACTATATGCGTATGGAGTTACACACATGCACATGAATCTAACTTCACAGTGCGTTGTATCTCAGAAGCCAACTGAATCCTAGTTGAGATGGCCACTATTACAGATAACTATTCTGTTTTTTCAGTACCATGGCAGCAGCTAACAGGAACAGCTGATTAGCAAAAACAGCAATACAAAGTCACTCTTTCCAACTCTTCATCTACAGAAATCATTGTGACTAAGGCAACATGGTTTAAAATCCAGTTAAGACATTTTATACATCCTATTTGCTGTTTTAAGCTGGACCAGAGGAGCATACATATGCAGAAATAGGCCTGTGTGATGGACACAGAGAAATACCAAGGACTATTATACTGAAATGTCAGGTACCATGAAAAAAACAAAAAGACGACTTTAACAATATTTGAAAGATACTCTCAGAGTTCCTGACAGTGTTAACCAATGCCAAATTACACCAGCAAGTCTGCAAATTGTGTATATTGATTTATCTGAGGTTTCTGTCCTCAGAAACCAAGAGTGAAGGAAATAAAAGAGGATAAATTCCTAGGGAGAGAGAACATTTTGTAGTAAACTAACTGATAACAGTGCTCAGGAAAAGGGGAGGGTGGCAGAGAGAAGCTTTGAAGCTTGAAAGCACTTATCCAACGATTTAAGACAGTTCCAGCCCAGGAAGCTCCTCCAGGGCTCAATACAGAACAGAAGAAATTGTGAGTCTGCCTTCTCTAATCTCCCATGGCTTCTGGTAAAGCCAGTAAACTAGCATATAGTCAGGTTGATTGTCTTTACATAATAGTTAATGTTCCTATCACACACTAAAATATACTGTGTTCTTTGAGATCTATCTTGTCGCTGCTGAACGCTGTTATGGAGAGAACAGACTGCCCAGTCCTAGCCTGCAATAGATTTACAAAGGGATCAGTAAGTGGTAAAGGAACTGCAGTCCTAAGCCTCCATTTGGAGGGAAAGGGACACTCCCTTCCACCTGAAAGAGATAAATATTGAAATCTGAGAAAGAGAAAAAATAAGAGAAAATTTTTAGAGAAGACTGAACGTTATGGGTGCAGGGAACAAAAAGAATACTTAATCCAGAACAGTCACAAAACCTGCTACCTTAAAAAAAACCACCACCAAACACATGCACGTAGCACACCTGATAAGAACACACTTCCCTTATATATGAACTCTCAGTGAGATGTATTTAAAATAAAATTTGTTTCCTTATTGTTAATGATCATATCTGCAAATCTTATCACTGAATGAAACCCTTGTACAACATCCTTCCCCAGACATTAAAATGTCAGTACCAAAGCAGCAAGGCTTCCACTGGCTCAAACAGGCTTCCTACATAAACCAGTTTATGAATATCAGCAGATCTGACTTTGTTATTTTAGCAATGGAACCAACTTAGTTATGGCTCGACCTAGATAAGGCGGCCAAGGAGAAAAATTCTAAACTCTCCTTACAGACTGAACAAAGATAACACACATAACATAGATTTTATTACCTAGTACAGTAACAAGTAGTTCTACAATGCGATGGGCAGCTGCCAGAGCTGCTCCTACATTGGGATGAATGGAGAGGTTGGCCAGCACTCTTATCAGCTTTATTAGAACATCTTCTGCTTCTGAAGGATGCTTTGGGTGGTTTTCTTCTTCCCCTCCTCTTTCACGGTACCGCTTCTGTGCATTCAAATCAAGTTCATAGTAGGTTTGGAATAATGATATTAAGGTGTTAACACTTCCTCTTTCTTTAAAAAATTGCTCACGGGCCTGGTTATTCTTTTCTGTTAAATTACCAAGAATGAAGATGATACGGATAACCAAATCCTGCAATAAAATAAGTAAAACATATTACACAGAAAAAACATCAGAAGCTATTAGCTGCTTAAAAAGAAGATAATACTTACTTTGCTTCATAATTTAGTTAATAACAGGTCCAGAACAACTGAAGGAATGCCAAGTACGGAAACTAGAAATAATTTTTATGCTAATATTTTTCATAACCCAGTTTACAAAATAAATCAAAAACATCTGACAGAACTAATACAGCATTGGGGTAATTACTAATGAGATATACTTAATCGTCTATTTTTACCAAGCCCACAGTAATCTTCAAACATCTTAAAGCAGCACTTTATATAACTAGAATAATCATACGGGCCAGAGCTTACTAATCTTTCAAGTAAGCAAATGACAGTTGTGATGGCCAAAGACCACCACCTTCTCTTCTCTCCTAGGACTGTCACCCATTGCAGAGGTTAAACTACTTCCTCTTGATTTGTTAAATCCACGGTAGCTCTTACTTCTTTCCTTGCTAAATCCAATTGCTTATAAATAGCTAAATTATTTGTTCCAGACTTTTACCAGAAATATAATCTAAACTGATTGGTCTGTTGTTCCCTAATTTCACCTCTTTCTCCTTTTGAAGGTAGATACCATCCTACATAGCTTATCAAGAATCCCAGAGGCATTAGCCCTTCCGTCCTTTTGTAAACACCAGAGGTAAATTTCCTAAGGCCGAGCTGGTTGGAAGACGTTTAAATATGCTCTACTTCCTTTTTCAGTGACACAAGAACACAAGCCGCAGTAGAGATCAATCACGTGTTCATACTTAACCCTTCCAGAAAAAAGGAGCAAAAAAAGGCATTCCCCACTTCCCCATTCACAGTGGCATCTGACAATAATTCTCGTCTTCTGAACACTATAGCAATGATTTCCTTCTGCCTTCTCATTATTAATGTACTATGGAAAGTTTCCTCATGTTTTTTAATATCCCCTTCTAGTTGCACCTCATTTTGTGCTTTGTTTTTTTCTGATGTTGATTTTACCTGTTCTTGCTACCCTTTTATTTTTACCATAGCTAAATGAGAAATACTTTCTCTATTTTTATACCACATCTTGAGATCTTACGATTTAACCAAGTTGCTCTCTTAAAGCTCTTTCTATCCCTACCCTTCAGTGGGATACAGAATTACATCTCTTGTTGCTTCATTTTGGATATACTGAGAAATAACTTTTATTTGTTAAGACCAGTGGATCCTAACTGAATGGCATTCAACAATATCCCCATCTTTTTCTTACCCACCTGCATGGAAGAAGAAAAAAATAAATTCTGAAAGTCTGCACTAACCCAAGTACAAACTAATTAAAACATCTGCCTCTGACATTTGCATCGAAACCTACTCATTTCCAAAAAGTGAAGCCCATAGCTTTATCTTAGCAGTACAGGTAAAGTAACAGCATTTCTTCAAGTATAGCACAGCCATCTACCCTCAGGTGCTCAACTACTGTGCTTGGACTAACCTATCATTTTGCTAAACAATTTACATGGTGATTTTCTTCAACTACAATAGTTACATTCACAGATATTCTAATCTTCCCTGGTACTAATAATGTTAGTTAGCAAGCACAGTCCAACTTGTTAGAAGCATACATACTAATACTGATGGAAAAAAGATGTGTAAGCAGCGAATCCTTCTTTCATACTTTCCTTCATCAATAAGTTGCAGGTCTCAAGCCTCTGCCACAAGACATTGGCAATAACATCCTCTTAGGGTCAAGGAGATGAATTCTATCCCTGAATATGAGAAGCAGGCAGTCTCCTAAGTGAGGAACAGGTTCTCACATCCATGTGTTCAGCACAATCACTCCGTAGGACCCACTTACACATTTTTTTAACTAGACATCGTATTGTTGCTAGCATCTAAATGTCACGAAGACAAATTTTTATGAACGTTCATACTGACTAACCACTAAGAGCTTTCACCTTTGCTGGCACAACTCCCAATTCACAAAGGCTGTTAAGAATTTGAAACAAACAACTGATGAATCAGAAGAGAGAACTGAAAAAAAGCAGGCAGTCTAGTCTGACTCGTTTATATTGACTTTCTAATTTTGGTCAAAACAGTATCAGCCCAGCAACAGCTCTGCCCAATCAGAAAAGAGACAAATAGGTACTGTACAGCAATCAACTGATATTTTGAGAAGTGTGATCTCAGCTGTGCCTTCCACCTACAGGCTAGCAAAACAAACTTATAAAATACTTCTTTTTAGCTAAGCACATCCGGTTTTAATAGCATATTACCAAAGTTTCATTATCTTTCAGTGAAAATTTAACTAGCAGAGTCAAAGAGAAAAGGTGGTACAACTTCTCCCAAGTAGCATAATACTCTAGTGTTCATATTTTTGGCTATTTTTTTTTAAATGTTCATGGAGTAAGCACTGACAGACTAAGAAACACCAGCTTAGGATTGCTGTGTAAAGAAACACATGTAAAGATGATACCGTTTTGAAACTGCTTGCCAGACTAAACCTGTACAAGGCCCATGGGCCCTTCTGTACATAACAAAAAAAAAAA
>VZTO01019603.1:83777-94168 GCA_013400615.1 Syrrhaptes paradoxus
ACTCCATCAGCATTTAACTCTTATTTTTCTGACAACTGCAACCATCTATGGTTGATCACTGATAGGAAAGATTTCTTTGCTTATCTGCTTCAAAAAGCCTGTTCCTTGCACTGGCCTAGCAGCAAAGGTACCCAGTGTACTTGCTGAGTCCCAGAACTTGACAGCAGTTTATCTCGGCAATTAAAATGCACCTGCTTTTCAGCGTAAAGCATGACAGACAGAGGTACAAATAGTACAGGCTTACTTATCAGTAAGAAAGGAAAGCCAATTAAGTCAGTAATTTCTAACTAAAACAAGATAAATAAGGGAGGGGAGTCCATTCTAGAGTTTGTACACATTGGCCAAGTACCTGCTGTTGGTTTCTATGGAATCTGGACCCTTGGAAGGGGAGAAGTAGTATTAAAAAAAAAACCAAACAGATGCCAGCAGCATCTCCAGCTGTAAATGAAATGTGCTTTCCATGTTACACAAACTTCAACGGAGGCAGTCAAAATTCTACAACCTGCCCAGCAGCATGAACTGCTTCTAGGGCTCATTCAAATCTAATTTACACTTCATTTCCAAATTTGTCTTTCTGCTTTATTAAGTACCTTGGGAAAAAAATGTATTTGCAGGGTCTGATAGTCAACTTACAGACAAAACAACAGTAGTGATGCCATCCTGGAGCTAATCTCTTCCAAACACAGTCAGGATTCATCCCGAAGTGACATTCAGGCTGTGAAAATTCCTGGTCAAACCCAGAAATAACAACAGACCCAAAATGAAACTTGATTTAAAGAAGAAAAACAGGAAGTGGGGTGGGGCAGGGAGAATACTCTGGAAGTACCAAAAGCAAATGAAGAAGTTCTGGACTGAGGGGTCTGAGAGGAGAGCTTTGCCCCTGTGATAGCAGGGAGGAGTTAGTCAATACAGAGGGAACCTTCTTCCCCCCACAAATATGAATGTGTTTTATGAGGAGAGGCCATTAGAACAACGTATTTATATTTCTGTGTATCACACACCACAGGACCATACCCAATAAATTCTACACCCCAAAAATCTGATCTGTTTAGCTAAACTTTTCAGAAAAGGGTTCATTTGCACTTAGTGACTTTAGCAATAAAGAACTCATCCTCAGGTTTTTTTGTGGACAACAGGAGAGATGTGAAAGGTAGTGAAGAAAGGCAAGCACACTGTCACCAGAACAAAATTTGATGAAAAGCAGTATACACTCTCTAAAAAAAACCATTTCAGAAATCATGAATTGAAAAAAAAGTTTAAAACCATATCCCCCATGGTATTGTTCCAATGATTACTCATCTCTCCGGTTAAAATCCTTATTTTTATTAATAGTTTAAATTTGTACAGCTTCAGCCACTATTTCTTATTATCTCTTTTTTTCCTAGATTAAAGGATGGTCTACTAACAGAAATGTCTTTCTTGTGCAGATTCTATTAATATGCAACTTCCTAATGGTCTGACTGTTGTCATTGATAAATTAATTTTCTTAACCTTGTATTGGTTTTTTTAGCTATAATAATTCTTTTAGCTCTTTTCAGAGCTCTTCCTAAGCTTTCGGCATCTTTTGTAGAAATTAATACCAAAAAAATACAGCAAAATGTTTTAGTGACAGTGCCTGTCATGTCAAGCAGTGATACCTTCTTATTATTCTTATTTGATATTCTAACATTTACCTATCTAGTAATTACATTCACTATCTGTTCTCTTTCGATACACCAGAGCGGCAGGTTTCTATATGATATATGCCAATGAAGGCTGGTTGGCTACAAACTTGGAGCTCTATATTCCTGATCATTTTATGTTCGGAGTACATACCACATTCTGCACTTTCTTTACTACTTTTGCCTTTTCTTTCAGACAAAAAAAAAATCATAATCAAATTATTAGGAAGATGCAAATACACC
This sequence comes from Syrrhaptes paradoxus, assembly GCA_013400615.1. Taxonomy (NCBI): domain Eukaryota; kingdom Metazoa; phylum Chordata; class Aves; order Pterocliformes; family Pteroclidae; genus Syrrhaptes; species Syrrhaptes paradoxus. The sequence goes on from VZTO01019603.1 coordinate 85,682, forward strand.
ATCAGCTCAGCATACTGTCTGAAATCATACTTTAGGGAAAGGGTGACCTTCTGTGGTTATTCAGATTTATCAGCAGGGAAGTTCCTTCAGAGCTGTCTCAATATTTATCCTAAAATGGATACTTCCTTCTTGAAAAAAAAAAATTCAGAGAGAATGAACGATCAGTTATGAAAATGCATCTGCAGGCAGAAAACACAGGAGAAAAATCTTATATTTTGGTTCTTTAATGGTCAACTACTTCATCCCCTCCACAGCTTTGTTTCATCATCCAAGGCACTACTACAGTGTTGAGCTAGGAGGAGGAATACAACTGAAAGTATGTATTTGTAAAGACAGGAGAAAAGAACCAGATGACCTGTTTAAGTTCCTCACGGGGTTACCTGACAAGCATTTCCATAGAAGTGGTGGTGTAACCAGCACCCCCTCTCCTCTCCATCCACAGTTTGGTTCCTCTCCCATATTGTTTCCTCAGTATTTGTGAACAAGGAACTGTTCAACAAACGAGACTGGAAAGCGATGCAGGTGACAACTCAGTAAAGGAGTGGGGTTCATTTTCAGTGTTAAGGCTGTTGGAAGCTGGGTCAGTTCTGGGACATGATGTATCCCGCTGTCACACAAACAGCTGTCCTCAGCCCAAAGGAGGGATGGCACAGAAGAGAAAAGAGAGCAACCGAAACACAGAGAACACTGATGTCAGCACTGACGACCATTTCGTTAGAGGCAAGCTATGGATACAGAAACATAAACACACTATGCTGCCTGCCCCCACCTCCAAAAAAAAGAAAAAAAATAATCTTTGGTATGATGCCACTGAGCAGAGCTCAGAGTATTTAAGAGGCAAACATGTAAATCTGAACTAAACACACCTGCAGCATTAGACTCTGTTGCTAAGAGCCTGTGTTGCCCTGGAGCATTACATGACTTAAGTTATATGATTATGACAAATGGACAGATATTAGGTTCCTGGGACCTCATCACAGAATTCTCCATAAGCCAGCCAAAAAAACAGCTAGGAAGGCCAGTCACTGCATGAAGATAAACCTTCACCTAACAAATAAAGACAAAGTAGAGAAATCCTCCACATTTACAGGCCTCATCTGGGACAATGTTCCCCACTGCAGCAATCCAAAGAGCAAAAAGGACATTCAATAGCCCTAAAAACGAGTCCTTTTCTCGGAAGGAGTCCAGAAAATGTCTCACAAACAGAACTATAAACAGATTTAGGATCTGCTACCTGGTAGATGCATTTGGGAAGAAAGCTGGGCAGATCCAGGCACAGTGAACCCAATAAATGCGGACATCTCCTTAGAGGTGATAGCAAGGCAATGCCAGTCTCTTCTTTATTTAATACATTGCTTCTGACAAACTGATTGTTTAAACAAACAGGTAAAACTATGCAAATTATAACTGCAAATTCGTGCAGTTCTCCTAGCTGATGCAAGAGATGCAGAAATAACAACAAATCTTTTCAGATGTATCAGGACCAGGAAGCTTGCCAGAATCTGCAGAACTAATTGATGATCAAGATAAAAGAGGAACATTCAGAGAAGAAAATGTAATTGCAGAGAAGCTAAATGAGTTCTTTGCACTGATTCATGCCCACTGTGAAAGCAACTGGGGAGATCTCAGTGCTACACCCTTCTCCAGGGAAGAGTCATCAGAGGATCTGTCCAAAACTGTAGCGATCACAAACAATTTTAAGGAACAGACTGACAAAACAAACAGTTACAAATCACCAGGACTGGATAATCACCCAACAATTCTAAAAGATTTAAATAAATAGCTTAATTACTAGCAGCAATGTGCAAAACTGCCTTGATAGCGAAGGACGGGAAGGGCAAAAAACATGAAATCTATTACTAGAAGAGGATCCAAGTGAGATTCAAGCCTCGTGTCTGTACCAGAAAAATTAGAAGAAACCATTAAAAAAAACCACAATAAAATGAGTGGACAGTCTGATAAATGCAATCAGTTTTAAGACTCCCAAGTCCTGACTTACCCAGTTTTTGAGTTCTTTGAAGAGATCAACAAACCTGAGTACAGGAGACTCATCTGATATCACCCATGTGGCTTTCCAGGAGATTTCTGACAAAGTCATTCACCAAAATCCTAGTGAAACTAAGCAGTCATGCTGCAAGGGAGAATGTCATGGTATACACAAATGATCAGAGGATGGAAAACAGAGTAAATCAGCAGTTCCTGCAAGGGTGGAAGATGGCCAGTGGAGTTCCCCAGGGTTCTGTGCCGAGACCTGCTGTGTTCAACTTGTCCATAAACAACATGGTCAAGTGGGTGACAGTAGTGATATGGAAGAATTTGCTGATGACACGAAGATATTCAGAGTAACAAAGATGAAGGCTGACTGAAGAGCAGAAAAAGGATTTGTCATCAATTGATAATAAAATAGCAGATGAAATCTGAATGCAGATAAACACGAAATGATGCATGTGGAAAAACACAGAACAGTCACACCTTCACACAGAAAATCACAACCTTTGAAACAACCATAAACACCTGGAGAGCAATCTTGGGGTTAATGACAGATTCCTCACGGGAGCTTAATGCTTACAGGAAGTCAAGAGAGCAAACAAAATTTGGGCAATTCATGGGAAATAAACTTGTGCAAGTACGCAAATCTATGATATGGCTACAGCTTAACTGCCATGTTCTGGTTTCCTCATCTCAAAAAAAAATACAGAACACAGGATTGTAAAAAGTTCTGAGAAAAGCAGAATGGTATGGAATAGCCTCCTTATCAGAAAGGACCAAGTAAACAAGGACTCTTCAGCCTGGTAAAGAGATAACTTGAAGAGGATATGATAAAGGTCTATAAAGTCAGGAGTGATATGAAATGAATGACTAAATATTCACCAAATTTTCTGTGTAAGAATCAGAGGGAATCAAATAAAGATAGTAAAGGTCAAATTCAAAACAAGCAAAAGGAATTATTTGTGCAATGGGTAGTTGCTATGGCAACTCCTTGTCAATGGATGTTTAAGATGTTAGAAGTTTACACGTTATAGAGGAGAGGCTGTAGAATTTCATGGAAAAGAAGTCCACTGAGGTTTATTTCATAAACAGAGAACCACAGCTGGCTGAGGAAGTTTCCAAACTGGAAAGAGCTGGAAGTTTGGTAATTGTACACTAGAAGTATTGTATATGCTTGCTCTGTTTTTACTGTTCTCTAGGCATCTGATTCTCACCACTGCGAGTATGGATAGCAAGCTGGATGAACCTTTCAGGTGACCCAGTGTGATTATTCCTTTGCTGAACAGGCAATTGCTGCATCCAGTGCCGCCAGATATTTAACAGACATTTCCCAACTGGAAAAGCAGGCTACACTAAAGTATAAAGGGACTTTTCTATACAACAGGCACAAGATTTCTTCTGTGCAAATTTTAGTATCACACCCTGTGTTTGTGCAGTGAAGGCTGAAAACAGACTCCTAACTGCAGGCTGATGAACGATCACACAGAAGCTGACAGGACCCCAGAAGGCCAGGTATCCTCAGGTAGCACCCGACATACCCACAGAAGCTACTGCCCTGTTTAGGCAACCTCCCTGTTCCAAAAGCACGGCCTCCTCATGACTTGTGACATTAACCACAGCCTGAGAAAGGATACAGCTTATCTGAAAAGCTGAGAGATTATAATAGTCTGGGAGAGGGGAACAGCATCTTGCGGAAAGATTTCTGGAGATGGGTAAAAGACTGCAACGCTGACTAGAAACAGAAGCATGCAAAGCTCATCCCGCAAGACAGAGGCTCTGCAAGAACACTTCTGACAGCTTCCACGTTATCTGGCAGCCACCAAGGACTCTTTTTGTTGCTCCACACAAGTAAGCTCCAAAACCAACCACAAGCAACGTCCAACAGCACATGTACTTCAGATGCATAGAACAGCACTGCTGAATTCCCCAGGCCTCCTTTGCAGAGCCAGCTTTTCCAACCTTCCCTACTCCTGTACTCCTCTCCTTAACTGAGACTATGACACATGGAATTTGGCAAATCGTGCCAACTCAATTTCCCCAAAATTCTTTCTCAGAGGGTTAAATTACTCCTCTCCCATTTTGGGTGGCAGCTGTGGAATTCAGTGTGTGGTGTGGGGGCAAGTCATTAATCCTATTTCCAGTGCTCACATTTTTATTTTCACAATATTTAATGCTTATTTTTAAAGTCACAGCTATGAAAACACTTGAGGAAGTCTGAATGCTGGTTTTCTTTTATTTTTTCCCCAGTATGTTTCTAGCTTCCATGATTGCCAGGAAGAAAACCTGATCCCACAAACTCTGCAACCTGAAAATTCAGAAAACACACACTTCTTTTCTCAACATATCAGTTCTTAGTCTTGTGGATTTATGTTTTGAGTTAATAATACTGATTTATCCTCCTCTTTGCTTCATCTTGTTTTCTTTTCAACACATTACCAACTCACTTTATAACTCACTAGCTATCAGCATTTAAAAAGAAAGATTAGCAGTGCCAATTACACCTCAGGAGAAACATTTGCAGTCCTCACAGCTCAAGTGTTTATTATATACTACAGAAAAAGCGGTGCATTACATTATCCACGTCCCTCTTCTTGCTTCTGCAGAGCTTCACTAAGCTGACAACTGACAGTTGCATGCTTGTTTAAAAACTACAGTAAGAAATAATTATTCTGAAGACACTGCATATATAATCATCAAAACATAATAACTAAGGTTTTTTAATACACAAGCTATTTCTTTACTAATTTGTAACTGACAGTTTAACACAAAAAGCAATGCTAATCTAGTGAAGAAAGATACATTTTAGGACCACTTAATAAAGTAGGCAAATGAGAAGCTAAATTCTGAACGCTACCTGGCAACACACAACTCAAATTTATATATGAGCCTACAATTCATTATGATACGAAGCTATTATCTCAGCAGCCTAAAAAAAGTTCCCCTTAAAATTACAGATGAAGATTGAGAGGAAGATACTACTCAATTCAAGCTCCTTATTCCCAGTCCCATTATTTCTTGAGCGCTAATACAGTGCTCGCAAGGAAAAAATAACTATCAATCTAGTAAGATATCACGCCTTTGATATTTCTCATATTATTTACATAGCATTTACAAAGCATTTTACTAAAGTGTCTTTGAAGACCATACAATGCAAGAGCAGCCTGAACCTAGAAATACTCAGATATGCTTCAGAAATACTAATCAACCGGCATTTATAAGAATAGCAACAACCTCATATTTGTTCCTCTTCTATGTGTATTATCACAGAAAACACGGAGGCAGGTAAAGGAAAGGGATAAATTATTTTTGTATTTGACAAGAGAAAAAATAGATTGTTCAGCATAGCTGACCTGGTTACCTTCATTACCGGCCTTTAACAACAGCATCACAAAAGACCTCCATCCAACAACTCCCCAGGAATTACTAACCCTGTGGTAAATTGTATATGATAACTAAATGTCCTTAAACTAGTTGAGATGACGAAGCAGCCACGAAAGTTCTTTACTTTTAATAATAATCTTACTGTGAATTAATGTTCTATGTTTCGAAAATCTGTTCCACCTTTGAACATCTATGTTTTACAGAAAAACTATTTTCTTCTTAAACCTTACCTGGCAATAGAGCCAAGTAATTTGCCTTACATGGGGCACTCCACAGCAATCTTGAAAGCTGTGATCCTGCACCAACCTCCCAGAGCCTGGTGCTCCAGCAAATGTAGGGAAGATCACTATGATACCGCAGGACAACATAGCAACAGCTGACTCTTGATGTTCTAATGAAATTGACAGCAAGTATAGTTCTATAATTTGACCTCATAATACATGGCATTTTGACACAGTCTTAACACTTATATCCAGGTGAACATTCCAAATGTGGTATTCTAGGCATATGGTTTTCTCTGGTAGAGGAGAGATGTATTCTGATATCTTATGCAGTTACCAAGGAACAAATTTTCCCCTGCTTTCAAATTGTTCAATTCTGGAAAATTCACACTTCCATCGCAGGTGAGGAGGGCAGGAGAAATCCCAACAATTCCCTACTAGTAAATATTCAAATAAACTATTTGCTTTTAAAAGTATGTTTTAAAAATAAGAAAAAAACAGTTAAGTACTCAAAGGACTATTTCTACACATGCAAAGGACAGACAAGTTAATCAACTATCTGTCCTCTATAGTAATCTAAATTATTTCATTTCAATTATTTATTACTTACAAATGCTGTCAACCATTTAAAATTTTTATTTGGTAAATGCATAGAAGTAGGTCACTGAAAACAAGCTTATACACAATAATACACAGACACATCAGAGGATTAATATATAAAAATCAAGAGATGAAAAACTGACCTGCTGCTTCTGGTGTTTGTGCAGTAGGGCTAAAAATAAGATGTAACATCTGGAGCAGTCTGCTAAAGCTGCACAGAAGTCATTGTAGGAAGAAAGTTTGCTACAAAGGTACAAAAATAAAACAAAAATTAATGAGAACACTTTTTTCCACAAAAGATTTTAAAAAAAAAAATCACTCTGCTTTTGGCTCTCAGACCTGTATTTTCCAACAAATGGAATGAATGCCAATACTCTGGCTTCTAGCAGAGGCATGCACAGTTACATAAGAGCACAACAGCCTAGCTGTCCTTGCCACAGCAGATTGTGGGAAAAAGCAAACGTAAGGAGCTTCCCGACCTGCTCGTCACACGGGCACAGTAACTTCAAGATGCTATGGGAGGTAAGACAGGAGAGAAAATAACGGGTCCCTTCCTCATGCACGTCTAGCAGAGCCCAGTGACAGCACTAGCAGAACACATCTCTCACCAGCAAACACACAGAACACCCCTTCTTGTCGTCACCGTTTCCCCCTGTGTATTCCCGAACCGCTGTGCCTGTCCTAACTGCTCACCTCGACCGTTACAAAGTCAGTGGAGAACTGGGCGTGCTTTGGTCACACCAGAAATACTGCAACAGCAGAACAAACTAGAAAAACCTCTTACTTCTCATGTAGGCAGAACCAGCAAAAATCTGTGTTGATGTTCAATTACAACCAACCACAGCAAGATTTAGGGACATGGAGAAATGAATAATCTGAATAGATTGAACACATTCTCTACAAAGAAGCTGCCTAAAGACTGAGAGAAAAAAGCAATCATTCTGTTCTACGAGAAGACCAAACAAAATTCATATCTGTGCTCTGTACTGCGTAGTATAACTTTTCTTCCTTTTTTGTGACTCTAATTTCCAGGAAGGTAATTACATTTATTTTTATGGCTAATTTGTATCCTCAGAGCACGCAGTTCACTAAACTTAAGAAAAAAAATTGAAGCAGTAGGAAACTTTAAACAAGTCAAATTACTTTTGCTCCATATTGAATTCTAGATCAAGTGAGTGTCCTTGTCAGAACTACAGTGTAAGTATCAATTACATTTAATTACAAACCCATTACCCCACTTTTCATGGCATTTTCCAAGTAAAAGAAATGCTCTCTCCTTAGAAGAAGTAAATATGCTCAAAGTGCTGTAATCATTGCTAGAACTCAACTCATTTTTAGGAACAAAATTAGAGGGACAGACATGGATAAGGTGGCATGGAACTGAGAAAGCAATCCCCATGCTTTATAGGTAGCACAAACAGCAAAGGACTGGATTTGCCTGGTTTGAGCTGTGGAGAGGAAGGAATGACAGCCCCTCTTGTAGCTGCTCTTCAAAGCACATCTCATTCTCATCTAGCAATGTGATGGGTAATTTGGAGGGGGTGAAGAGAAGTCCACAGCAGAATGATTTCTCAATGAGCATGGAGGCACAGGAAACATGACTCAATACAAATACAAATATATACAAACAAATACAACACAAAGCAGCGATGGCAAATACTTCATCCAGAACAGCATTCACAAATTGTGCTTTATAACCCAACTCCTGAAATTACCAACAGTTAATTTCACAACTTGTTCAAAATCCTTAACCTGTTTGCAACTCCTTTCAGCACTGCATATTGCAAGCTGCTGCTGGTAAGTGGAAGATTTTTGACTCAGACTACAATAGGACCTTTTTGGGTGATTCACTCATACTGATCTCCCTCTAAAAAGCACATTTTAGGAAGCGGCCACTGAGCTGCTCATAAAACCGAGGTGCTTTCAGCCTCCCATCTGCACACTCAAGCCCTGATCCCACAGATTAATCTCCTCAAACACTCTGGGACAACTCAAAACAATGAACACTGATCACATTTTTTACTTTCCTGTATTTTATTTCACAATACACAGTCCCCAATATAATCTAAGCTTGTGTAATTTCTCTCATCAATTTTTTTAAAAACATGGCCTAAAACAGGAGTGATAAATACTTAATAATTTATGCAGCCTTAAAATATAAGAAATGGTACTTTAAAAATCTCAATCAGAATCTGTGGGATCAAAGAATGACAATACAACAAAACATTTTTCACGGGGACAATGAATCCATATATAGCCACAATTAACAATTCTATCAGTATTAATAAAGACATAA
>VZTO01019603.1:103944-115939 GCA_013400615.1 Syrrhaptes paradoxus
GAGTGGTCCTTCTGTCAAATCCATGTCCCTGCAACTTAGAGACAAGGATGTCGTGTGGGACTGTGTCAAAGGCTTTGCACAAGTCCAGGTAGATGATGTCTGCTGCCCTTCCTCTATCCACCAGCGCTGTGGCTCTGTCGTAGAAGGCCACCAAATTCGTCAGGCACGATTTTCCTTTGGTAAAACCGTGTTGGTTGCCATCAATAACCTGCTTGTTTTCCATGTGCCTTAGCATAGATTCCAGGAGGATTTGCTCCACGATCCTGCCAGGCACAGAGGCGAGACTGACCGGCCTGTAGTTTCCTGGGTCTTCTTTATTTACTTTTTTTAAAAAAGGGGGTTATGTTTCCCCTTTTCCAGTCAGATGGAAACATACTTAGTAGAAGCTGAAACAATAGGTTCAAAAGCACCATCTTAAGATGATGAGAGTTTTAACTGGAAATACTAGAGAAAGAGATGAATAAACTCACTCACTTTCCTAAAAAACCTGTTTTGATATTTTCAGATAAAGGTGTTTAATAAGGTCAAAATATTAAAAAACTAAGCTTAATTTCCATGTGTAACTTTTTAACTTATTTTTTTGTTTAAACCCCTGCATGTGTACTGCAGCTTAGTCTATTTTCCATGCCTAAGCAATATTCCTGCCAATATACACCAACTTTGTGTCCCTCCTTCCTCCCCCAGACGTAATATCTCTGCAAAAAAACAGGTTCCAACAAGTGTGGATCAGGATGACTTGGAGACTAATATTTGCATGGCAAGAAGTTGTACTTTGGAAAGGGTCAGTTTAGACACAGTTTAACAGTATGAAATGAAAAATTAAGTGCAAGTCGTAATTCATGATTCTGAGCTTCACATTCTACCAAACAGCATGGAAACACTTACAGCCAGAATAATCTTTGCCAGCTTCAGGCAAAGTGGATCTGAATCAATGTCTACAAGTTTATATAATGTCTTCAGAAGCACACTTCTTCTTTTAAATTTTTTTCCAAGCATATTTCCTTCATTCAATGCTTGATAGAGCTTGGTGCAAGCCAGACAAAGATTTTCTATATTGTCTTCTACTTGAAGGGGGTAGGAAGGGAGAGAAAAATAAAAAATAATTATCAGTGCCACCTTTTCCAGAACATCTCAATAGACAAAGACACAGGAGAACACAATAAAGAACGAGTCGCACAACAACAAAATAAGGCCCCCAATAAATCTCTTAAAATGGTAATGCGGTCCTCAGAAACAGTTTCCAAGCACTCTAAAGTTGTGAAGACACTCAACTAATCATAGAGATAAAATAATACCTCAAGCTAAAAAGAAACTCATCTTTAATGCTTAATAATCAAATAGACTAAACGTCTACCAGGAAACTGTGAATCTGAATATATTCTTTAAAGAGCTTCACCAAACACTACATGAGATAAAGAGACATCGAATCTTGCTGATATTAAGAACAAGTGACTGTAAAAACTCGTTAGAATTCTCCAGTGCATAGTAGGGGTCCAAGACATATTTGAGTAGACTGTTGGCCTACTGACAAAAAAGTCACCTACCTCCTAACCTGAGTCCCTCAGGCACTATTTAAAAATACAAAAATAAAACCTACAGTAAAATATTACAAAATCTGCATCTCAACGCAATGGAATCACATACACGTTTAATTCACAGGGAAAAGGAATAGTCTTGCCTATTCTTAAAATTCAACAGTGAGGGGTTTTTTTTTTTCTCTTCCCAGATTTTTTTTCTTTTTCTATATTTCTTTTCTCTTCCTAGATTTGCTTTTGTCTATAAGGTGACACTAATAAAGCACCATACAAACCTACTTAAACTGCCTGTATAAACTCTGCATTTACTTAGGATGTACTTCAGAGCTGAAGTAGAGTCATGTTCTGGAGGCAAAGCACTTGTGATGAAATACATATGGACAGGAAATTACAACAAAAACCCTTATATCTAAGGCCCAAATTTGTAGGCAGATTCAAGGACCCACCTCTCATGCTGAGCAATACCTGGAAGCTCTCAATTTGCAATCATCACACTCAAGAACAGCAATGACTATTCAATTTCTATTCCCATCATGACAGAAAATTTAACAAAGTGATTCTAAACCCTCTGCTCCAGTGAGCAATGAAACAAGAGTGGCAGTGAAACAAAATCGAAACATCTCCACTCCGTTTCATCAAAATTACTAATAACAAAAATTATTCATCACTCATGGGGCATTTTTGAAGCTTATCCTCCCCTGAGTACTGGAATGTAACAAAATAAATTATTTACTCCTCTAGAAAAAGAGACTTCGAGGTTCTATTTGGTTTTGTCATGTAACAATTATCAGAAGTAAATTATATTCATAAGATTTTAGACAATAATTAAGTTCCAGGTAAACTTCAGATTTGTTTTTGAATGGAAAGCTTTCTGCAAATAGTGAGGGAGAAAAGGGAAGCAAAAGGCTTTTCTGTTAATATATAAAAAACTAAACGTGACTAAACGCACATGCAAGGAATTAGCTGAAAGGTATGAATCAAGTGACTGCACACAAAATTAAAAAATATTGAATTGCCAACAGACCCACTTAAAACATTAAAATTATGGAATTCTAACATTCATTTTGATAGGAAAAAATGCAGTTGGGCAGTAAACAGCCTAAATAAAGCAATGTAACACACAGCTGCATGAAGTAATGATGCACTTCAGTTACAATGTGTTAATATTTAAGCAGCAGCAAAACTCTTAAAATTAAGGTTTTTGTAGTACTACATTCAATTAACTGGTGAGAAAGTACCATTACATCATTTCATCTAGTATTAGAAAAACTAAGTCACAGTTTTTAGTTTTAAAAAAAGCAAAGAAAAACCTCAATACACTAACAAAATCAAGTAAACACTGAGAAAAAGGGGCATGAAAACTCATTTTCCTTAGTTACATTCATGACAAGGGAAAGACATGATTAGATTTCACCTCTAAATAATATTTTAAGAAAATATATACATATATATATAAAGAACATCTTACTACGCAAAGCTTTAACTCAGTGGCTCACATTTGACAATCTCAGCATTAATCCAGGAAAATCTGAAGTTGCATACCTGTTTTCAAATTTCCTGATCACTGCTTTTCTGCACATCAGTGACAGATGTGCAAATGAGAACCCTGTCTTTTTAAAATAATGATATATTTTGGGAATCAGCACTGTACAGGTGTTATATACTCATCAACATCTGCAAAATTATGCAAAAAAATTCTTATCTGTACCATGCTATAATGAACATTGCAAAAGATCCTGTAAAAACAGAATCAACCCCCTAATTTGACACTCACTTTTAACCACTTGTAAAAACAAATCTTTCTTTCTTTCTTTCATCCCACCATTCAAATGAATATAATATCCATAGAAGGTTACTAAACAACCTTTTGAATTAAATGTTAAATTGGATTTCAGAGTTCAATCTTTCAATCCATACTTAATTTACTCAATTTTGCTTCAATATTCTGGGTCACTACATACTTTTCTGAGACATCTAACACTTTAAGTACCAATGGAAATTTTCATTAACATTTCCTTAAGTTTTCTAAAACTAACTGAGAAATTCAATACAGTCTATGCTTAAAACAGTGAATCCGTGCAGTACATTATTCTTAAAATTGTTGTGTCGTAACTGACTGCCAAACTGGCAGAGCTATGTAGTCTAAAATAAGGTAATTTAATCAGACAAGATCTTCTCTAAACTGGTATTTTTTTACAGAACCATATAACGGTTGAGACTGGTGGGGACCTCTGGAGGTCATCTGGTCCAAGCAGAGCCGCCTAAAGACAGTTGCCCAGGTCAGTTTGACACTGCTAAGGCACTGGACGTACGAAAGCATAAAAGGCTACATGTTCCAACTACTGTTAATCTTTTGTAGTAAACATAAGTCAGTCTCATGTTTCCTACAGGAAACAGTATGGAAAATACCCCCTTTCAAGAAGTGTCACCCACCTTTTTCCAGTTCAAGCAGAATTGGTAGAATCTTTATACGCCAAAAGATTTCTTCCTCTTCTGATCCATTTATTCTTGTTTCATCCTCTAAGTCTTCAAAATACATTCAAAACAAAAGCATATATTCAGTGAAGGTTTAAACTTCTATACAAATACTTTATTCATCAGTCAGAAAAAAAAAATCTTTAAATGTCATATTTTACTATACTCTGGGTTATTCTACCAATTCAAACTCCTGTTTTTATTACATTTTCTCAAAAGAAAAGTTTCAAACAAAACTGTGCAGATAAATGTTAAAGTTGTACTGTAAAGCCAGATTTGGTTTTGTTTGCTGACATTAATGTTTTATTTAATCCCTGAACTGAAAGGTAATAACTACTTTTATATCAGCATGTCCTGCTATTTTTCAAGTCTGTGACATGACAGCTTGTTCTGTGTTAAAAAACATCCATACTACAGACAATCCTCTAGGATGGTATAATCTTATCTAGTACACATGCACAATATCACACTAAGCTTGGTTAACTGACACTTTCATCAGTTAGGCAAAAAGAGTCTTGTTAATTCTTACATCCTGTTAGCAATTCTAACCACTTCACAAAATTAGTTTTGAGAACTTCTCAACTAAATTTTTGTAAAAATGTATATTTCCCTTGGGAAATGCATAGCAAACTACAGATATCTGAAAGATGTTTTGCCTCCAATAAACATGTCAGAACCTTGAAGGCAACCACCTCCCAGTTTTCTTGGCCACTCTCAACTAATTTCCTCCACAGTGACTGAGAAAGACAAAAATGTCTACCAGCAGACAACTGAAAAAGTGGTAGAGCAAAAACTCAGCAGGCTGGAACTCTGGAAGCAAGACTGGGAGCACGGATCTGTTTTCAGATTGGATAAGAGAGTTGGTGAAATGCAGTTTATTAAAAAATGGATTTCAGGAATGACTTTCACATGGATGCAATATCACTGAGAATTATTCTGACTTGCGGAACATCCTTTTCAGATTCACCTGGCACGATGTGAAGTGACAGAATTCCGGTCTTGACCACTGGCCCTCTACAGATGCAGAGCCAGAGTTTCTGTACAACCCAAGTTTTACAAGTCCTAACAGTTGCCTCTGGGGTGCATGCAGGTGTATTTCTGGAGTTCCAGATTAGGATAAGCTCTCTATCTTGCAGGCAACCAAAGTTGTTGTGATAAAGAGAGGGTTTGGTTTGTTGTTGTAGTATTTTTTTAAAGAGGGAAATAAAAGTAATACAATTCCACTAAATAACATGAAGAAAGCCATTAAGACTAGAACATGTACATTCTTTTCAAGTGACAGATTTGTCAGAAGTGTCTGCTATTGTTCATTACTAGCTCTTGCATTTACATGACAATGTAAATTCTTAACATAATCATTATCAAACACAAAAAATACTGTACTACATGGGAACACTGATATTAAGAGGTTTGCATTACGAGAACAGTATCTCAGACCTTAAAAAATTACTGAGCATTATTTGGAACAGTGAAACAATTAAAAACTTCCTGACTATTTTTAAAGCTTGCTCTTAAAAAAAAAAAATCTAGGCTCTTTTTTATGTATCTGTATTAACTTTAACTGTCTATCTATATTTTACACAAAATTAATCTACCAGTTACATCTGTTTCAACAGATTATACAAAAATGCTGCTGTAATACACTGGTGAGGATGCTGTTACAATAACTACTGTTGGTGTGTGCATATATACATCTTAGTATCACCACATGGTATTAGGCAATATTGTTATTACTTATTTTGCAGGACTTTTTAATTTTCTAGATCAAACCAGTTAATAGTCTTATTTAGACCAATTAGTAGCTTAATTAATAAAACACTATGCAGCATGTGCAATAAAGTGAAAGTTCTGCTCCAGATAATGTAAGACACAGCTGAAACGAGAACACTAGAAGAGTTTGCATGTTCCTTCCTGCCACAAAACCCACAGATTGACTCAATTATTTCTTTTCTTTCCAATTTGTAGCTACCTCTCAAACTGAAAGATGGGACTGACTTTCTAACTACGCACACGCTTCACTTTATGAAGCAAGAAATAGCATAGTTCATGTATTCATCCGCAGATATGACCAAACATCTCTCTAAAAAAAAAAAAATTAACAAAGCCAGTCCCTTTTTACTTCAGAACAAAAAGCACTCATTTTTTGTGCCACTCTGCTGCAGCTGTCTCACATCCATCAGAAAAACACAGCAATCTAAAAGTCATAATGGCATATTTTTTAATGGAAGCATTTCTTGTAACTAGGGAAAAAAGGATAATCAGCTTTTACTAAACAATATTAATCCTAGCAATAAGAATGAAAAGGAAATACATTATTATTTGTAAACTGGCACGTGTCTCAGTCCTGGGATGTTTTTAAGGTGCTGATGAAAAATTATGTCACTCGTTGTACTTTAAAATAATGCAGAAGCTGTCCTGAACTTTTTAATTGCGTGAACAGCTATTCAATAGTAAAAATACTCAAGCTAAAGAATTCAGCAAGTTGAAGATTGTTGTCTCAGCTTTTCATAGGTCTTAACCACAGCTTTGCATTCTGGTCAAAAAAAAAATACACTAATCAGTCTACATTTATTGGTTGCTGTTTTTAGCATGTAAATACAAGAGCCTTAGCAACACTGAGCTTTCAAAAGCTGTGTACTGCCTGACTTATCATGTTTAGCCTTTTCACGGAATTCTGAGTGGCTACGAATATCTCAATATCGAAACAGTCTCCCTCCTCTCTAAAATGTGAAAGTATAAACAAATCATATCAGAAAATAGAAATAATCTGTAAATGAACACTCCTCCCAGCACCCCACTACAGAGAAGAAATTATTGAGAATTCCTACCACTATCCCCCTGTGTATTCTGGGATTAAAGATGAAGTATGCACAAACTAAGGAAGCTACATAATGTAAAAAAAGAAAAAAGATATAAAAAGAAACAACCCTAACAACACATATGGGTTTTTTTCCATGGCACTAATAAAAGTGCACAAATAAATTAAAAGGCTTATAAACAGAGAGAATATGGCCCCACAGAATACTAACTCCCATGACACGGTAAATACACTCAGTTCCTCTGAAGGAAATAAAGGCAGAGCACTTTACAGCCTTCGCCAAAATGATCCAGAATAACACAACTTCTCAGTTCTAGAGAAATAATAACAAAGCATAATAATAACAGAATAGAAACTTCAGATTTCTGTACCAGACTCTCAAATGCACACTTGCATGTATGAAACGTGCCAGCTACCAGGAAATATTAATTAAAATCTGTTATGCAAAATTAGCAAAACGCATCCCTACAGGGCAATCCAGAATCTGTATCTTCAGCTAATATAGCCTGGCATGACTTTATTAGTTTCTGTGCAAATATGCCAGTTTACAAAAAGTGATGGGCAAACAAGGTGTTAATGGATTAGCAAATTCTCAAGCCTACATATGGGAAAAACAAAAGAGAAGATACCAACAGATTTTAAGAGTAAAGATCTCTTGAATATTGTTTCTCTTTATCAACAACAGTGGAAAAAAAAAACACCTAGAAAACAAAAAAATATTGTTTTCAAAAAAATTGGAACAAGACCTTCAAATCACAAAAATCAGATTATTTTGATTTGACTGTATTTCACATTTTTATGACTGGAGATTGAAAAGCTTTATGAAGTACCTGTTACTCTTCTCTTCCAGCCTGTAGTCCTTGCCCATAATGAACCTGCACCAGGCTTTTGCATCTGGTCACTAGAAGACACGGTACAGACACACACACAGTATATCAGAATACGATGCTCAAAATGCTTCTTTCTTCACATGCACTCAGTATGAGATAGGCATATTGATCACTAATTGGAAAATATTTTAAGTTATTTTACCAAGTTAATAGGTTATTTGCTCGTTACCACTGACACATAAAAGCAAGTTCCTCCAGTTTGCAGCACAGACAGCTCGTTCAGAAGTACTGACACATTTACACCACGAGAGGTCCCCACTACGGAACACAAAACCTACAGCGTTTCCAATGAAACTCGAAGCTGAACCAAACGAAACTCGGAGGGAGCCAGTTTTTATTTTATCATCCATTTCATTAACAATATAAACTCAACTAGCTTAAAACTGTAAATTCATCCATTCACAAGGAGAGTGAAAAAAATCTGACAGAATTAACACATTTTAAAGGTTTAAAGAGAAGAATTTTCAAAGAAACCAACACTTTAGTAACCTTTAATGTAAATATTATAATTTCCAGGTTTAGCTGGGAACTATTGCTAACTGTGTAGTGGTCACTTGCTCTGTTAGTACAAGAAACACATACGTTGTCATTTCTTTGTAAAGTGACAGTGAACAATACCATAATTCCTGCTGATTGTATGATTAGTCTTTCTTTAGCCAGAGGAAACTACTGCACACGTCTGTGATGAATCTATCCTGTTTGCCCAGCTACACACTCAAGCAGCACTGATCTAAAAGAACCACACAAGATACAGACTCTCTTTGCTACTACACAGGAATCTTTCCTCCTTTAAATTCTGTACTAAGGACAAAATCTACTTTTTCTGTTCTCAGTGTATCTTTAATTTCACATTTCTCATTCCATTTATAGTTCATGTACCAATACAACCTAATCTCCTAAATTTCCTTCTAAAGATAACAGTACCGTGCTAGCAATGTTATTTCCATTTTTTTAACCTGTTAACTTAGTTGCTATAAGGCTTAAAGCTAAACTGTTGCTTAAGTGGTTTGCTGGATTGGCGCTAAAATCCTGTCTGCCAGTCCAGACAGAAGATGTAAGTCATCCTATCAACAGATGGAGACAGAATAAAAGACAAAGCTCTTGTAAGATCACTTCCCCACAAAAGGGGCTGGATAGCTCACTGTGATCACTCAAAAATTTCCCAAGCATCACATTACAGAGGAACACTTGCTTCATTATGGCTTACAGCATGAGTGATCCAAAATCCAAAGGCTCAGATAAACTATCCTGAAACTATTTCAGCTCATATACAGCAATTCCTGCTCCTCTGGGGAAGCAATGCTTTAAAAAAGAAATAGACAAGTGCTTGAATCTCTACACTAAAATAGACTGACACCCGTAAGAAAAAAGGGTTTTTACAGCACATATTAAATAGAGTCGGTGTATTAACAGAAATAAATATTTGGTTCCATTTATGTGACTACCTTTCCCACAAACTTTAAAAGTTTAAGAAACTATCCTACAAGGTTTAGCCATCCTGAAATCAAGACTATAACCTGAAAGGACACTGGATAAGCAAGAGAATAACAACTTCAGTCACCTAATACTAACCCAGCTATATTCAGAAATCAGTATCTTCTGAATTACATGTAGGCATGATGCCACTATCTGCCTATGTGAATATGGATGTTTGAGTTTGCTTTCCTCAGAAGAGGTTTTGTAACTACATCCTGTCTGTGCCTCTTCCCCTAAACTGCAAATCCATAGGATGAATCCAAGAAACCTCCTCAAGGACAATCCTACAGGCTTCATAGGAAACAAAAGCATCTGAACAGAAAAGACACTGAAACAAAGATGCAGTAACCTGAACACTTATCGGATAGAAACATCATATACATGAGATGATGGGTAAGACCATGTCAAAGTGTGAACTGCACAAAAAGTAGGTTTGGTTGGAACCTATGATTGCCCGAACACCAGTATCAACAAGTCTAGAGATCTACGTGTGTAGGAAAGCAGATTGCTAGTATTGACAGAACTACCTGTACTTTTGGGAAATATCCTCATCAGTTAAACAGTTAAATGGGAACTCTCATGACTTTCAGAAAAAGAAAACACTGAATAGATACATAAATGAGAACGACTGGTGGGCAGGCTTATCTTTAGGGAGTATGTACAATTTTTGAATTTTGTGAGAGATTATAAGATCTCTTACGTATTTTTACCATGCTGCCAACTCCATTTTAGACACAGAGACTTTTGCTTGTTATCTTTTCACTGAAACTTAAGCAGCAATATCTTGTTAAGAACTATGCAGTTAAAATGTAATCAACCTACCCTAAAAAAAAAGTTACCTACTATTGAAGGAAACTGGCTTGTCAAGAGAATGGTTGCCTTGGAAACAAAGGCAATTGGCAGAACTCTGATCATCTGATAAGGGACTCATCGAGAAATCAACTGACAGGGGCTCTGATGATTTACAGAGGAAAAAAGAACTTGGCAACTGGATCATCTCTATTCCTCTCATACAAGGAAGATCACAGAAGCCCCAGTGAGGAACACTGCTTTCTTGGATGTACACAGACCATGACTTCCAAAAGGAAGGTGAGCCAGCACCACAGTAGTGTGTTCAGTATTTTTCCCTGGTAAAATAATTCATAATTAAGCGAAAGCAGCATTTATTCAGAAACTCTGCATGTTTAGATGTTTATGTGCTTGTTCTTGCCCTGAGCCTCTTGTTAATGGTAAATCTGCAAATTCTCACCTTCAGTGGTATTCCAGGGAAAACTACATTTCTAAGAACTGCAACCCAGAGGCAAAGAATTGGGCTACTTCTCTCCAAAGAAGCTGCACAAAACAGCAAGGTCTGCTTCACAAGTGTGAGAGTAAGATCCCAGCAGAGGATAGGGCTTGAGCTCTTTCCTTATACTGCAGAGCCTTAAACGTCTGAGAGCCTGGGTACCTCTTTACTCGTACCTGAGGTTTGGGCCACACGTTTCCATGCAGTTAGACCCTAAGCATGGTTCCTGCTACGGTTTTGGCCCAAGAAGATAGCACTTTCCTTGACAAATGCCTGGGCACAGGGCACAGACAAGCAGAGGTAGGGACACTCCTAGCCCATACTCTGTGTGTGGTAGGGAGGGAGTTAAAAATACTTTCATTGCATTAGAAATTGTTTAATTTTTATTAACTGTATGTACAGATGTAGCCCTGGTACCCCACTATTTAGTTACCAGTTAGAGGGACACACAGCCTAACACTAACAAGTTAATGGTTCTCTACAGAATTGTCTCTAACAAGCCCCTTTGATCAGTGAGGTAGCAAAGCTTAACTAGAAAGAAAAGAGAACGTGATCATCTTTTCTGAATTGTTGGACTAGGAGGCACTCCCTCCAGACACTACCTTCTCTCCTTGTGGTAAGGTTCTTGTAACACCTACACGTTCTTAAAACTTCGGGAGGCAAAACTGGAAAATATGGAAGTGGGAGAAAAACAGAAGCACAGTAACAGAGTGCAATAAAGGACAAAGAATACAAGGGTTCGTTTTCAAAGAGAAGAGCAGGAATAACAGGGAATGAACAGGGAATGAGCAAAAGATAAGGGCAGCGGGTACGGAAAAGGCCGTAAGTCCCATACTGTCTGCTCCTGCAAGTGCCAAGATCTCACACAACTTTGCTCCTCCACAGATTATGAGCCTCTTCTCTTGCACCCATGTAAACGGAATCCATGGACTCTTGAAGTAGAGATAAGAACTGGGACTATCCCCTGGAAAACAAAATCTGAACAGAGTCTACAAAAGCGGTGAGCTACTCACATGCAGACAGAGCATAGCATGCCTTGAGTAAATGCTGTGAGGAAGTCATACACAGTAGACATTAGCTCGTGTCTGGAAATATATTTATTTTCCATTTTTAAACAAGGAAATGAAAATGAATTACCAACTTTGTGATCTGGAAGATAAGATTCTGCAGAGCACCCTTAACTTTGTATTTATAGGTATCTTTTCTTGGTGAATTCTACATGACTGCTTAAGGTAATTTCTTAGGGATTGGGAGGGGGTTGAAGACATCAGAAGAACTGTATTGGGTCTGTCAGAGATGGAGTCAGTATCCCCACAGCACCCTCCCAGTGCTGGGTGTCCCACTGGCAGCCAGCAGGGGGTTTGTAACACAGCTTGGGAGGGGGCGGAGCCGGGACAGCTGACCCGGATTGGCTGTTCCATACCATGTGACATCAGCTCAGCCATAAAAGCCAAGGGCAGGGAGGAGGAGGGGGGCATTTGTTGCTGTGTTTGTCTCCAGGAGCAGCTGCTACACA
>VZTO01019603.1:116620-183730 GCA_013400615.1 Syrrhaptes paradoxus
CATTGCATATTTGTACATAGTATTATTTCCAATATTATTGTAGTTTAGTTATTAAATTGTCTTTATCTCAACCCACGAGTCCTCTTTGCCATTTACCTCTTTAATTCTCTCCCCTATCATTGGGTGGGGGCAGGGACTGTGTGAGCGGGTGTGTGTGGTTTGGCCCCAACCAAGGGCCAACCCGCCACACCACCACAAGAACCAAAGTGGTTTCCATCAACAGAAATAGAAGGAATATTAGGCTTAACATCCAAGGACTTTATGGAGACTGACTAACAAAATACCATCTTCTCTCAGCTCCACACAAAACTTGCCAAACAGTAGTAAATCTGTATCATTTAACATTAACTGCATGATTAGTAACATTTAAACCAGAAAAGGTAACTCGGAAGATGGCTTGGAAAAAACACAAAGCACAGTGCCTTCTGAAAGTGTCACCTGCATAAGCTACAAAAACACCAACATTTACAAAACATACACTTACCTACATTTGCTAAAAATATGAAACAGAACACAGTGGAGTTAGTCCAAAAGCTTGTCTTCAACTACCTCTTTTTTCAGAAGACAAAAAACTGGTACGTACAGCCACTCACAGAAAAACCTCCTCAGAAGTTCCTTCCTGATAAGAAGCCATAGTCCGTGCTGCTGTCACGTGAAAGATCTCTTATCATCCATGTGCTCTCAATAAAACACTGGCCTCATTGCTAACTTCTAGTAGTATTTTCTAAAGGAAAGTAATATTTAGTTGGGGGATGGGATTCAGTTTATTTTTTAATAAACTTCTAAGGCACTTGAATTTATTGACTCCCAATTTCCTTTTATTTCTTTGAGGTCCTTCTTAACTGTAACTATGAGCATACAATTCCTACACATCTATATCTGTAGAGCATTTGCTGTATCTATAGAACCACAATTCTAATCTTTTAAGTTCCTTCCTTGTAAGCAAATCTAAGCCCCTGATAGTTGCATCATTTGTCCTTAGAGCCCTTTTATTTTTTCTCTTTATTTTGGTAAAGTAAACAAAACCAGCCATATTTAATCTAAAAGTACACTAGCTATTTATGTATCAAAAATACAAAAGCCTTAGGTCATGCTGGAAGTCCACCTTGCTCAGTGTCTAACAGTGACCAAAAATCTTCTTAGACACCTCCAGCAAACAGAGGTTACTGTTGGGGTGCCCTGCCAGCAGTTCTTCAGTTCCTGCCTTCACGTTTTTCATCCTCATGCATTCCCCCATTCTTCTTTATTCTTCCATTTTCCTCCAATAGTCACTCAATTTCTCCCCAATTTATTTTCCTTCATTTCACTCCCTTCAGCCCCCATGAACTTCCTCTCTTCTAGTTAATTTAAAACCCAAAAATGTGACACAAATTAAAAAATATATATTTTGGATCCTTGATACATTGATGTTTTCAGGTCTTCAAACACTTAGGACAGCAATTTCTAATTTTTCACAAGGCTCTAAAAATAGCCTAGACACTGCAAAAAGTAAAAGATGCAGAGCGTTTGTACGTAAACACAAGCACTGAACATCTGATTTTACAAACATACACTGCGTGTATTGGAAAGCCAGACATGATGTATCTAGACCTCAAAACCAAGACATTTCACTAATTGGTAGGAGTTAGAGCAATGCTAAGCCAACCCTGGGGGCCTGCTCAGGCAAGCCAGATCTAACAAAAGGACTACTAGGCACAAAGGTGTTCTTTCAGATTAGATCAGAGCTCAGTCCCCCCGATTGTGGGTAATCCTGAAACAGATAAACCATTTAGACTGTTCTTTGCAATGTTACCAACATGAATGTTCAGAGTGTAACTACATCTACACTGTAATCTGGGTTTATTTTTAATGCTCATAGTATGCAGAATGGTCTGCCTTCTATTGCTAAGGATCATTTGTCTATTTAAGCGGTTGTGTATTTTCCTTTCAACCAAAGATTCCCAAATTGTACATGGACTAGAAAGGGAATAGCTGCAAGGATGTGTTGTGAGAAGTATATACAAGCAATAAGTCTCTAAAAAGAACAGTCACAGGTAAAGAACTTTCCTCTTTTGAGTGGCTGCCATGGGGGAGAAGGAAGAGATCTTGTCACACAACCCATGAGGGTGTCACAACGCGCCTTCCCTTCAGCTATTTATTAATGCTATTTACGTACACTGGTAAGACTCCCGAGACTTCTCTTCTCCAGGCTGAACAGTCCCAGCTCTCTCAGCCTTTCCTCACATGAAGGAGTCCCTTCATCATCTCAGTAGCTGGATTCTCTCCAGCTGCTCCGTACCTCTGTTGAACTGGGTAGTCCAGAACTGGACCCAGCACTCCAGTTGTGGTGGAGTTTTCAAGATGCAAATGAACAGGGTGCTAGATAATCTCATTTAGGCTCCCTTTTCCACAAAAGATTGCACCAGGTGATCTTTTGAGGTCCCTTTCAAACTGAGATGTTCTACGAACTTGGTGTCCACCAGGATCCCCAGGTCTTCTTCTGCAAAGCTGCCTCCCACCTGGAAAGCCCCCAGTATATACTGGGGCCTGGGGTTGTTCCTCCCCAGGTGCAGGACTTCGCACTTGCCTTTGTTAAACTGTACAAGGTTCC
This sequence comes from Syrrhaptes paradoxus, assembly GCA_013400615.1. Classification (NCBI taxonomy): domain Eukaryota; kingdom Metazoa; phylum Chordata; class Aves; order Pterocliformes; family Pteroclidae; genus Syrrhaptes; species Syrrhaptes paradoxus. The sequence continues at coordinate 119,211 of VZTO01019603.1, forward strand.
TACCAACCCATTTCTCCAGCCTGTCAAGGTCCCTCTGGACAGCTGTACAACCATCTAGCCTATCAGCCAATGGGTTGCTTATATACTGACTGCCAGTTATAATTTTTCTAAATTACTCAGAACTGTGGTCTCATGAATGCTCATCAGGTCTCTTGGCACGAGCACTGGGGAGCACAGTGCAAAGATACCTACGGCTCTAGACCAAGTTTATCAGGGCACAGCCAGACTCAGCAGCTTAGCCTCAAAAAGAACGGCAGCTCCAGAGAAAGTTAAAAGGAACTAATAGTGATCCTGGGAATCAGGGCACGAAGGATGCAGCAGCAGGCCTTGAGTTAGCAGCAAGGGACAAGGGGGTGCAAGAACTCCAAGGCAAAGCAGAAGGGGAGTCAGATGTGGAACTTGAACAAGTGAGAGAAATTTACTGATTCTCTCAGATGACATTCCGCTATACAGCGCTTAGAATTCACTGCATTAGGACATAAGCCCTCTCCTACTGTGTTTCTTCCACCGTAAGCGTTTAGTGATCAGGAAACAAGAGTTCTAACTCTAAACCACAATTACCGATTTTAATAACAAGACATTGTTCTCTAGACTTTGAAAGGAAATGTAAACGTCTTACTATTTCTGCCAAAGCAGCTAATAGGAATTGTTTTTAACTTTCGGCAAAGTAAGAAAAAAAAAAAAAAGTAGTATTTTGCTTTATCACTCTCATAGAAATTAATTTTTCCAGATGCCAATTAACATTTGTATTTTTCATTAATCCATTTATTCCTATTTAATTATACTATCCAGACCTTTTATGCTGTCAAAAGAACATTATAATTGCTCTTCTGCACTGCCTTTCATTGGCTGAACAGTAGAGAATATGTTTTTGCAGTTTGTGTTTTGTTTTAAACCACATGACTTCTTCCTGACCCATAACTTAGCACCTGAAAGGCATTCTCTCTTTTTAGACAAATAATTGACCTTCACTGAGCCACTTAAGAGAATGTGTCTCTGTTTTGCTCAACTCCCCTGAACTTTCTATGATGTCATCCCAGGGACAAACAAGATCGATACAAACACAATGTGGAAATAAGTAGTATGTGTGATTCAAAAAAAGAATTAGTAACACAGCTCAATTTTTTTAAAGACTATTTTCCTTTCAGAATAATGGAGACATAGTAAATTACTTGCAGACAGCTAAAAGAAATACAAAATAAACTATTACACCAATAAACTATTACACAAACCTCTAGTCAGTCCTGTTCATCAGCTACAAAGATTTTCAAAAGCATGGAAATAATTGAAGAACTGATGATACAGATGTCCTGAAATTATTTCAAGAATTGCAGAGGATTATATCATAAGTAACACCACCAGAAAGTATGAAAACAAAGGGAGTGAAAACTATAACTGAGACTGTAACTGATACCACTGAGATGAGAGAGGATAAACAGTAGAAAGGCAACATAATTTGCAAAATATGTTGACAAATAGGCCAACTACACTCTGAGTCATCCTAACAACGACCAAATAACAATTTCTCTACAAACACAATCATGGGCATAGTCCATTACTTATGACAGCTCCAGCAATAAAAAGAATATAGTATTCTATACAGGCTGGTGATGAAGAACTTCATGAACATATTAAATAGAATGGCCTAACAGAATAATAGAGGTTGATGAAAAACCTATATCCTTACCCTTTTTATTCTTCACAGTCTTGGCCTCTTCTGCCTAGCACAGAAAATATTAACAATTTCTATTTGTGGCAGGGTATCTTTAAGCAAGTAGACAACCAACAGCCTAATTCTAACCATAAAAACCACCTAAAATACTAGCCTAAATATATTTGAGTCAGAAAACCACAGCACTGTAATCTTCCTAACTTGAATCTTGCATAACTATTCTCATTCTAAACAAAAATTCAATCTAAATGCATTGTTACTGTAGTCCTACCTAGACTGAATTGGCATTCCTTCTTTACCCCTTGCATGGTCCACTTTCCCTTTCAATTGGTAATACGGACTCTCAAGACCTAGATCTCCCAGATTAGGAGACTGATGACCTTGTCCTGCAATTAATAACTAGAGTGGAAAGACTCCCTTTGGAGTAAGCAGTAAAAATGAGCCTAAACTCCATTCCTTCTTTCACAAGCAAAGAAACCAGAGATAACAGCTACCTGTTGCTCTTTTCTCCATAAGTTTATAAAAAGTTCTGAAAAAAATTATTCATTCCCAGTTTTCTCTCAGTATACCCTACCCCTGTACAAAAACAGCTGCCTTCTTGGAAGGGCAGGTGTCTTGCTTTCTCTGGAAAACACCATAGAAAGCTCTATCTGTGAAGGTTTTCCATCACTCAATTGTTTCTTTCTTAAATGAGTGGTCTGAGGCAGAAACAGAGAAAGCTTAATTAGGAGAAGATTAATTTCCTGTTTTCATGTCTTTATGAGAACTCCAGAAGTTGTGAATATACATAATGAGAAAAGACAAATCCTGAAAGAAGCCTGGAGAACCCACAGCAATATCAGCTAAACCATACAACAAACTAACATTCATGCCATGTCATTCATTTCAAATATCCATCCAGAGCAAAACAGAATGGGTGTTCCCTTCAGGAAAGAAATCTACCTCCCCTGTAGGAATCCTTTTCTTTGAGGAGAAAAGGAATTAATATTTTGGGCACAGATGTGAAGCTAGTTTAAGCAATCAGACAGAAGCGATTTCCAGTATTCACTTGTCCCATGCTTTTATTATTTTCTATTGAAGCATTCCAAAACCCTAAAAAGCACAAGTAAGAGAAACTAGTCTTAGGGAAGCAGTTGATTAATACCCCTCAAGGATTCTGTCAAACCAACATTTAATAAGCACAGCAAAGCTGACAGAAAACAGGGCACAGGATATCTTCTTTACAGCACCTTTTAATCTTTTTGTAGCTATTTACAGAAATCACTTTAAAAAAAAAAAAAAAAGTATAGAGCAGGCCACTTAGGAATCAACTGTTTGCCATCAAGCTTTTCCTTACTGAAGGCACCTATGTTTTTAAGGAGTCCTGGAATGACATTTAAGCTTTCAGAATATTGAGAAATTGGAGGAGGAGAAAAAAAATTTCATCTTTTCTCACCAGGGAAACTGTTGTTCTTTATCAGCAAATCTGCCATCACTGTTGACACTTCTGTTGAAATATATGAATGCAGGAAACATTTTAGAAGTTTCATTTCTATAGTAATCGCAATAGATGGCAAGGCACAATGGCTGGATGAAGATGTAAACAAAACTTAAGCTTCCTTATGACTGTCAGAAATTGTTCCTTGTTTTCCTGAGGAAATATGTCAATAAATTCAATCTGCTTCAATTAATAAACCTGTTGTGACTAGATGGTTATTTAAAAAACAGAATTTCAAACAAAATGAAAAATAACTTGTCCTCAAAAGGTCCTTTTCTCTTTTTTCCCCACAGTATCTTTATAAAGCAGTAGTAGTGATTTCATTAGCACTCTTCATTCTTTTCATCAGTCCTTGGGACAACAAAAGAATCTGAGATGGAAAGTGAGCAAGTCTCTTCTTGGAATGAAAAAAACTTCCCTTCTGTTCTCTTTGAAATAAATGTAACAGCATTAATGGCAGAAATCTGCCATTCTCTACAGTTTCATCATTAACAGAAACTCAGCTTTATTAGCAAAGTTATTTTGGTACATACATAGGAACTGTCGGAAAAGGGAAGTAAAGAGCCTCATGCACCTTCTCCTGTACGAAGTGTACTATTTCTATTATCCTCTTGCTTAATTCCTGCAAGGGTTTTAAATCACTGGGATACAGAATTGAGGCTGACAGCTGCTTCACCTGGAGAATGACAGGACTCCAGGTAATAAAAGTTTTCACATTCCTTTAAGCCCTCATCCTATTATTCCTGAATACGATGTACTTTAAACAGAAAATATCTTTTTACTTCATACAAGATCCCTCAAGTATTTATGACACAGAAGCAGATGCAATCTAACCATAGCAATCATCTAGTACCTATAACCGTGCTCTACCAAGAAAGAATTCCAAAACTCCGTTACTGCAATGACCCCTCTGTCATACTGATACCTTTCACATACCATTCCTATCAAGGCCAAACTCAATGAACTATATTGAAGGATAGGTTTGTGACACCTTTCAAATGCCTTGTCAGATGAAGAACACCTCTGAACTCAGAAAAGGATATAGATCAAGGTCTGCCTGACTCACGTAGTATCATATGCAAATACTGAACCAATGTGTCTATTGGCATGAGTCTTAGCAATGAGTTAAGAAGGCACGAGAGCAGCTGAGATTACCCAGAGCCATTCCACCATACAATGGCATGCACTGCTTGGCTGATATAGGTGAGGGACCTCTGTCCTTTACTTTGTATGATTTTTGTGCATATTGCAGCACCACGGGTATGTCTGGTACTCTAAGCCATATGAGCACCTAAATGTTGTTAGTGATCCTTAGGGCAAGGGTATAAAGCAGCACAGGCAGCATTGACAAAAATCCTCTGTCTCGAGCACACACAAAGCATGCACAACCCACAGAAGAAGGTAAAGATGTACTATTCAAAAATACAGATCTTGCATTCAACACAGAAAGAGGGAGGAATATTATGTCACTCTTCTATTTTGGAGAAAACTAGTCAGAACAAGATTGGAAAACATTTTTCTATGTTATCTTAAGGCCAGTAATTTGAGATCTAATTTAAGTGATGGGCGAGATTCAATTACCTCTAGTATTATTCTCCCTAGTTCAAACATGGATCTGACAAGCTACATCCATTAACACTCAATCTTTTATGGTTAGAATCATTAGTATCTTAGCTATCATGTTAAGAGTCGGAAAAGTACGTAATAGGTCATAAAGAAATTAAGCCAGAGGAGCTTATGCAAAATGAACCTTGACAACCTATTCTTCAAGTATGCATAATGATATTTGCAGAATATCAAATTGAAAATATAAAATTTTCCCCTTTCAACTTCTTATATTTTCTAAAACTTCTCTTACACTGAGAAACTGAACTGAAAATGTCCTATAAAACTTCAGATTGCAATGAGCAATCTTTTGGTAATAGGCTTTTTTTGCCTGTTCCTAAGAATATTTCAATAGAGAAGCCAGACATTCTCAAAAATTATCAAGGTAATCAAGGCAAATCATGACATTCTGTGGTTCAGGCCACCAGAAAACCTCAATGATTATGGTATACAATGCTGTATAAATGGGTGACTGGGAAAAGCCCAGTAACAAAAAAACAAAATGAAAAACTTGCAGAACTCTCAAGCTTACAAAGGATAGGCATAATTTTGAACACATAGCAAGGATATATGATGAGTTAGTTGTTCAATCATACCCGCAAGTTTTAAAATTATGACTCAGAAGGAAGGTCATTCTTTCCAGTTAGTAAAAGTCTCAATTAACCTTTTCTTATCAGAGATATTTGGACTCCATTAACTAACTACCCATCTCAACTGCAACACTGAAGTACCTCACACCACTCCTTTACTAAATAAAAATCAAATTATAGTGACTTCTGTAGTATGATAATCCATACAGTCTTTACCTAGAAAGTCTTTTGGGTCACTGATTTTAATTGGAGCCAACTATTTTGCACTGAAGTGTTCTCCTTGGTACTTTAATTTCATTCTCCCACAATTTTTCACCACTGGGTTTATTTTTCTTGTTTTCCCTCCATACTCACGAAACTTTTCCTTTGTTCACATAAGTCTCCAGTCTTTCAGAATCTTTTTTTTTTTTTTAAATCTTGCTTTCAGTTTAATATAAGACTGCTACGATAGCTCTGCTATCTGTCATTTGCCGTAACAGCCTCAATGGACAACATTCTCTAAATTATTCAGTACTATCCTCAAATTAGTAAACGAAAGCATTTCATTTTATAAAATTAAGAATATACTCCTTAATATCAAAGGTGCTTAAGAGTAGCCACGGAAATAATTTCTTCCTAGCCATAAGAACATGCTAGAAAGAAGGTATCTACTGGCAAACATTTATACTTAATAGTGACCAAGTGTTTACAAGATGTGCTTTCAAAATAAAGTGTTATTCATTCTTTGTTGTAGAGATTGTCAGATCTGCCAATATTTTTCACACAAAATGCTTGTTTGTCCAACTACTAATGCAACAACTGATACACCTACTGAATACAGCGCCATGGACTATTCCTCCCTGTGCAATTCCTCTGAATTGAAAGAAAAAAAAAATTACACATGAATTACAGAACGCAAGTAATAACCTAGGTTCAGTAAAAAGAGACAGCATGCATCTAAGTCTCATTAATCTTTTACAGCTGTTTGGTCATCGGAAAAAATGAACTAAAAAAACTCAAAGCCACAAAAAAATTCTGCTTCTATCACCAATGCATTTAAGCCCATTTTTTGTGTATGAACACATATTTCCCCAAAACCAGAACTGAAAACATGGCTCTACTCATCTTTGGAGTTAAGGGAAGAATGTATAGCACCTTAAAACAAGAGGCTTGAGCTGTAAAAACAAGTATATTGAATTTAAACTTGAATATCCTACATGCAATCATTAGAAGACTTAGTTTTGAAATGTTAACGATCAAAATTAAAATTATTTCATATCAAGCAACATCCTACCAACAATTTCTGGACAGATTAGTCTTTTGAGTGCAAAAATTCCTAAAAACAGAAGTGTAAAGATTTTTCCCTAATAATCTAAACATAGTTTTAATGCATAAATAGTGCTACCTTCAAATTCCATCAATTTTAAACATTTTGATACTTGCACAACTGAATACCTAGGAAGATGTTTGTGTGGAAGGTGCACATTACCATACTCAACAAATACTGACCTTTCTCCTCTTGGCTGAAATAAAAATTTTCCTGCTGTCCCTTTTAGGAAGTCTTCCCTCTCTGATCTGCTGATATGCTCATTACAAATTAATTGTCTACTTTCATCATTAAATTGTGTGTATAACCTTTTCTCCGCTAAGCAGTTATCATTACTCCTGCAAAGATTACTCATCACAGCTGGTTCTTCAGAATCTAGCTTCTCTTCATCTGAAATAGACAGAGAATGTGTTTTGCAGACAGAGCTCAAAATGAATTACTGTTTATCATACTACTTTATCAAAATTTACTTGTATCAATTTAAAAGGTGAGAAAGCTTAAGACTATTTAGAACAGTTTAGTCAAAGGCTTCTTAGGAGCACAATTTTTTAAAGTCTTTCAGTTTTGTGTTTTAACATTTTAACCTTTCCTCTATCTTTTTTTTATTACCCTTTTACAGATAGGTGGATTGTACCTTGTGAAAGAAGCTATTATATTTCAGGATCTGAATATTATGAAGAACTCAAGCAAAAGTTAGCTGTTAATCTTGTACTTGACAGGTAAACGTGAAAAGAACCTGCACAAAAAAACTTACATGAGCATTTGCATGATCCCCAAAGGGGAGAAGAGGCAAACTCAGGCTATAACTACATTCAGGTTCTCAACTTCTCCAGTTAGTAACATCAACTTAGTAAGGCTAATGGATTAAAATACATATGGGGAACATGATATAAATATATGTTTATAGAACATGTACATCATAATGAAGTAAAGTTTAGTACTTTTTGTATAAGACTTATTTTGCAATGAGGTAAAAAGTAAGATATTCAGCTTATCATGTAAAGTGACAATGCCAAGCAATGTAAGAGTTGTCATGATTATAAATGAGTCTTCATTAAAGAGAGAGTTCCAGCACATTTTATTATGATCCAATGTGCAGGAAACCAAGATGTCAAGTAATTTTCCATCTGCAAGAAAATTACTTTAAAATCCCCTATTTAGTGACCTTTATTAAGTCTCCACTAATGAAACTCTTAACAACAAATACGATGTAGTTGGAGGCCTGTCAAGGCATATCATTCCTTTTCACTCTTCTTTTTCTGCTCAATAATCCACCAGGGAATCTCATTAGATGACACCATCTCATTATCTCGTTAAAGATTTTAGAGTCTAATGTTAATTTTACCCATTGAAGAAAACTTTCAGTAAAAATTCCATTACTTAGAAACCTATAGGAAAAGAAAGCATCTGAGTACCTTTCAACTTACTTTCAAAAGTGAAAGCCAGTATCATTTTTGGAAATCACATTTTCAAAACTGCCTTAAAGCCCTTTAAATATTTTTAAAATTTACTCTGAAAGGACAGGAGAGTCCTTTAATACAATAATTATTTGAATTAACAATACTAAAACCCATCATGCAGTTATTTTTCTAGGACATAATATGTATCAAAAATTCTTACTCTGATCAGGAGGAACCACTTTAGCAGAAAGGAAATTTCCCTGAGAAGTTCTTCTAAATAAGCGCGCCCGAGCACTGCTGATTTTTCTAGCCTCTGCAGCATCGGCGGGAGGCTTTGGAAGGGAAATGAAAGAATCTTCATCTTTTGCAGAAGTGACCAGTATTGGTCTCTGTAACAAAGATACAAAAGACATTTTAATAAGAGCACAGATAATTTCATTTTCATAAAAGCAAAAATAAAAAAATAAAACTAAATTATTTATACAAAGGGTTAAGTCCAGAATAGGATAAAAGTCACATATGTTTGCTCATTAAAAATTTTTCATTTTCATATCCAGAATGACCAGTATATAGATGAGGATCTGTCCAGAAGTACTCTCTCTTGTTCTGGGTTGTCTCCCTCTGGGTCATCTTGGTCTCTCAGACACTTGGTCTCTTATCTCCATTCCAGGAGTGAAGTTTCAGGACTCTCCTTGCTATGGGGTCACTAGCTGGGAATGGGCTGAGCCTTGGTCATCGGGTGGTGATCAGTATCACCATGTAGCACTCATTTGTATATTTGCATATATTATTATTATCATAATTATTATTTCCATATTATTGCAGTTTAGTTATTAAATTGTTCTTATCTCAACCTACAAGTCTCTTTTCCCTTCACCCCTTTAATTCTTTCTTGCATCCCCAGGAGGGGGGAGGGTGAGCGAGCAGTTGTGGTGTTTGGCTGCCAGCCAGGATCAAAACTACGACTGGGGCCCTTCACTGGGCTCTCTATTGTTGCTCCATTGGGGAGCCCAGAAGGGGACTCAGCGCCCCGGGTATGGCCTTATTAGCCCTGAGTAGAGGGGAAGGATCACCTCCCTCACCTGCTGGCAACACTCCTATTGAAGCCCAGGATACCATTAGCCACCTTCTTAGCAGCAAGGGAACATTGTTGGCTCATGTTGATGCTCATGACCTTTTTCTATTTTAGTAAACTTACACAAGAAGGCTTCACAAGAAGTATCTGTCTTCTCATTCTTGTTACTGTCACTTAGAATTATAATGCAATATAGCAATATTTAAATAGTTTAAATTATTTTCAGGTTTATTTTGGTGAAAAAAAAAAATGACAAAACTGACTTTATAAGTCTCAGACTAACATTACAACAGGCTTCTATTTCCCTCCAACCTATTTACACCACGTATTTTCCTAACACTACTGATACACATATTTTTACATCAGTATCGCATAGAGTTATTTCCAGAGTACTCACATGATTCAGTGGGCTAAGACGAACACCAGACACTGGTCTTGATTCAGCCAAATCAAAACTGGATGCATGAAGACTAGCATAAAGAAATTAAACATAATATCAATAAAGCAGACTCAGTTTTTTGTGGTTGGTTTGTGGTTTGTTTGTTTTTTTTTTTAATTGCCTACTTCTTCCCTTTGACAATTATTATGAGGAAAAAGAGGAAGAAAGGAAGAGTGATAGAGCACTTTCACACTGTCACTCTTCTTCCACGAATGCTACTCAACTTTGATATCTGGGAATTCAGCAGCGTCAAGGGAAAAGAATTACAAGATCACGTGCATGCCTGCTGTGACACAGTTTATTTCATACACATCTACAACAAATCTCTAATATAAGCCTAAATTCATGCACAAACCCAACGGAGATTAGTGCCCAAGCTATCTGACACAAGCTGCAGAACAGTGCAGGCTAGAAAACCCAGGTTTGTGCAGGCACAAGCATGCTCCTTCCATGATGCAGAAGCAGCGCAGATGGATGGATGTCAGCCAGAGTGACCTCATTACCTAGTCACCAACAGCCACGTCACTCTTTAAGGGCACAACATTATACAGTAAGGAATGTCGGATACATTGAGTGCCTGAAGTCATGCTGCCATGAAAACAGCATGGACACCGACTTCCTCACATGGCCTTTCAAACATGTTTCAGCATTCTTTCTGGTATGCCTGACACCTAACATTACAAACACAGCTCCTATCTCCTCCCTACAGTCATTACAGAATTGGCATCTAAGGACAGCTAAAAAAAAGATTGGAAAAATGGATGTAAAAAGCCCCATATACAAATTTTTTTCTCTTTTGTGACGAGAGAGATCTATTGAGCCCTGTGAATTATGCTACGTGACATAACTCCATACAGAAATAATTTTGAAGCAGGATAAATTTTGTTTAAAAACGAGCATTTCAAACTTCAAGACCTACAATTTTATATTTAAAAAGACCTGAGAAAGCTCTGAAATAAGACCTAGCATACATTTTATGTGGAAACAAGCAAGCTTTCACAGTTTCTAGGGAAAAGATGAAGACTATCTAAACTAAAGGCATAGATTGTCTTAAGAAAAAGGTGAGTTACAAACCATTTTCCTATACTATTCTCCACATACAAAACTAGTGTAATGACTGCCTTATGGTAGCACTAATCCCCAGGGGCTTCCCAGACATGTAGATTAACACCAACAGTAAGGATTATTAGAAGAACGCAAAGGATGTGATTAGAAATACAGATTAACACAAGTTAAAAAAAAATCACTGGAAACATAATTACATAATGAAATCTCTTGCTGCTAAAGAATATTTGAAAAAATCATAAAGCCACAGTACCTAAAAACTGAACGGGGTCTATTTTGAGGAGCTCGTGAGGACTGAGATCCAAAAAGTTTCCTTTGATGTTCTGTAGGTGTAAACGGTCTCCGGGTTCTTAGTGGCCGTAAAACACTTCTGGCTTCATTTATAATCTCACAACCGGTCTGCTTTGGCACTGAAAGCCTGTAGAATGGTTCTGCCTTTTCTGAATTGTTGTTCTTTGATGTTTGCATTCCTCTGCAAAGTAGTGCACAGGAAGAACACTGTACAATATACACAGAAGGCACAGAATATAATGCTAGTTTTAAATTACAAACTATTAATTCATCAATGTTTATGCTACCACTATGTAGTTTAAAAGGATATCATAAAAGAGTCCTAGACAGTGCTGAAGTAGTGGAAAATAAGGCTCATTGATACTGCATTTCCCTATTTCTCAGTTCTGTAGAAAAATACACTAAAGAAGAGCAGAAAGCATCTGACATAGTTTTTCACAGGGAGCTAAAATACACCACGTTCAGTTACCACGGTGCTTTCTGGGCCAGACACGGTACCCCCCGGTACTATAGAAAATCTGCTTCTTAACACCTGATTACCTATAAAACATCATAGCCAAAGGAAATAAATAATATGCTGTAAAGAGACTTTTTCCAATTAATTTGGGAAATATCCAATAAAAGTCATCAGCCTTACCAAGGGCAGCTTCCTAATAACTCAAAGAGGTATTATTATCAGTAACTGAAGCACAGTTATCAGTAATCGATAAGCAGAGACAAAGAACTGGCAATTCATTTTTTTCCTCTGAGAGAAATGCCTCCCCAACCCACCCCCAAGCGCAAGCAAGCAAAGACAATACTAATGTAAGATGAATTATCAACCCAAACTTTCAGTGTTCTGTCCTGCTCCATCTTCTAGCAAATGCAGTGGGCAGTGAATGACTTGCTTCATCATCTCTCAAGCTCCCCAATATCAATCACTCTCCTGACTCTCCTTGTCATTTTACAGCAAACTCATCACGAGCCTTAAAGCATCCAAAATTCCTCTTCTGCTTTTCAAACTTACCCCAGAAGAAAATACGTTTCTGCACTGTCTTTGACTCAGGCCGTCTGGTAACATCTATTCTCTCACACAGTTCATGACAATGGACCAACAGTAGATCAGCCACCGTCATCTTGGTTATTTCTAAACTATGAAGCAAAATCCCTGTTTCTCCAGTTTCTTAGTTCATGTCTCCCTGTTCATCATTCCTACATTTCCAACTGCCTCTTCTGTTCTTTCTTGCAGAGCCTGTACATTCTGGCAGTTTCTTTAATACACAACCCAACCCCTTCAGCTGAACTGCACAAGGTAAAACCGGATGCTAAGGAGCACTGCACCAACCTCTCTCACCAAAAGATGCATAATTACAAAACATAGGAACAGGAGCCTGAGCTTGTCAGTGTTTTTAATCCTTCTGATTCCCATTAATACATTACTTTCCTTCACTGTGACTCAACACAGCTTTCTGTGTTCCCCACTCTTCCCTCGATTACAACATGATTCAGAAAAGTCCACTGCAGCAGTCTGTTTGGAGCAATTATACAGCCATTCCTCTCTGAACAGGGAAGGCAGGTTCTCGGAGTCAGGATTCTGACCATCAAGTGGAAGGTCTTCGGCATAGGCCCTATGTCTGATACAGTTATGATCGAGCACACATAGAAAAAATAGCTGTGAATAAATACTAAAACATAATCAACATGATTCTACAAATCAGAAATTTTAATTAATTCACATTTCTTCTTTTCTGGTCTACATATTTCTATCCACCTTAATAAATTCTAAAACAGATCTTCTCAAGTAATCTAGTATTTTAGTCTCTGAAGGACACTGTTTTCTTTAGTTCTTAAAATCTCTGCGCTCTGACATTGAAATGTGTATTCTGTGGGATTTACATATATGTACTTCATAGTTAAACTAAGAAGCAATCTGAGAGATCTAGTGTGTTTCTGTGGAACAGCACCCTTTCTGATACAATCAGCTTAAGTTTCTGTAAATTCTACTGTTAACTGCAAATTGTCTATCCTATAAGTACAGTTATTTGCCACAGTTCCATTATAATAACTTTTTTGTAGAAGCCTTCACCTCTTACCTATTTATTTTTAACTGCCAAAGGAACTTTTCTACCATAAGCTTGATTAGGAAATCCTACTATTTGGGTGCTGTTAGTCACCTTCCAATCCATTAGAAACAAAGTTTAAATAATTAACTTTGCAAAGGGAACCTATGACTTCATTTGAATGCTTGACTGAGCTCACTGCTGCATTGCTACTTCAGTGAAGAGGGCAGAGCATGGCCCTTCCCTACTGCTGGAGCAGCAAGGGTGGTGGGCGGTGGTCTCCGCTTCCAGGCGCCGAGAGGCAGAGAGCAGAGCAAGCTAGGAGCTGTCATAGCTGGACGGCGGTGAGCAGAACTGAAGATGTACCACTGACCTGACGAGAACACTAACACTTCCTCATTTGGGCATAAGGCAGTATTATATGCATTCAGAATTGTGGTAGTGATGCGATACCAATATATTATTGATATCCCATAATTATTAGCCAGAAAATGCAATAGAACACAGAGAAACAAGTAAGTAGTGCCATAAAATACAAGATAGATATATATATATATATATATATATATAAAAGAAGAAGAAAGCTTACTCTTTCTTGCAAGCATTTAAGAACCACAAGTAATTATCTGAATGAGTTTGGCTGCTGTGCCACCACAGTACAACCACCATCTCTCTTTCTCAAAAGAAAGAAAGACAGTTTGTACTCTCACTCTCTATTTTATAATACCTAAGACTGAAATATTTAAGCATCAAGCATTTCCCCTGCTGCAGCAGCACTCAAGAATGAAGTTTCATCTGCTCTCCAGTGTCCCACATCCCAAAAGCTTTGAAGAAGCACCTTCAGCTATATTATGCCAGTTCTTTTCCTAGAAAACTACTACCCAGATCTGTGCATAAGGGAAAAACTTTCCCTTGCAATGCCAGAGACTAATTTAAAATAACACCAGATGAAGGCAACAAGCACAAAGTCAAAGTGTGGGATAAAGGAACAGCACAAGAGTGGAAGGGGAATGACTGCACTGGCTGCCCACCATACAATTTGGTTTTACTCTTTGATTTCATTGTTTATACAAGACTAGCTCTGTCTGGTTTTGTATTTATTTGTAAGAATTTGTTTTCCCACAAACTCTACTCCATACACTTTTTCAAATAAAGTATCTCAGTTACAAATAAGAAATAACTCTAATTATTAGTGATTCTTTCTGAAAATCCACCAGCATTCCCATTTTGCTCCCCAATCCCAACAGAGGACAGAGAAAGGGAACATTGCAGTGTCAGCGGCAGCAGTATAACTCATACACAGATCTTGTCCTTCATGTCACCATTTCCCAGGTAGCCTTTAATTTTCACAGATGAAGATCTCCTCTGTGACTCTCTACTAGAAGGTAGAAGAGTTTTTACACCAGTGTCTGAAAAGCTATACTTGTGCTCTTGTGTTTTCCCCAGTTCTTTACTCCAGAGGTCTTGTCTTTGCTGTATAGGAAGATCTGAAAGCACAGGGTCAAAGAACCCCAGATTAGTCCCAGCTGCCTCCAGAAGCAAGACAATTGCACCCCTGCAGCACTTATCCCGGGTCAATCAGCACACGAGAGAAGCACGGCTGACTATCAGATGTGGCACCACACTGACTGACATCCCACCTCCAGTCTCAAAACCAGGGTCATTGAATTGCCAGCATACAGAGTGGGTACACCTGCAAACTCGCAGCCACTAAGCACAGCGAGGAGAAATCCCGTCCTCAAGGCGGGAACACTGCCCACCGACACCTGAACCCAGGTGCTGTCTGCCCAGGAGACTCTCCAGAACAGCACCCAAACACAGGTGTGGTAAAGTGAACTAATAACGGCTGTTATTATAATTTTAAATATCAACAACTTACCAATCACAACTGATATGCTTTCAGCGTGGTGAAATTCTGAAGTGGAGAAATCACTTTCAAAAATAAATGAGAACAAAGTTATGAGAAACTGAGTCTTCAGCCCTCAACAGAGCAACATTTTCAGCGCGGCTGTCCAAGAGGAATTCCTCAAACAAACAAGCGGCACCTGCGGAGTAAAAGCTGATCCGGGCTTTGCAGAGTAACCAACCCAAGCCCGGCAAAACGAGACCCTCCGCCAGGCACGGCAGGCAGCGAGCTGCCGGGAAACGAGACGGCGGTTCGCCGCCCCCGGCCACTTTCGCAAACCCTCCCTCCGATTCACCGCACACCCCGGCCCCCGCGGCAGTCCCCGAGGACGAGCACCACGGCCGGGCGCTGGCCGCTGGTCTCTGCCTGCCCAACGGCCCCGCCGGCTCCCCCTCCCCAGCGGCGGAGGGTCGCGACCCGCCTCCGTTGGGCCCCGGTGCCACTCGCCCTCCCCGCCGCGCCCGGCCCCGCCTGCTGTTCCCACGGCAACAGTACACACCATGGCCGCCGGGCCGCGGTGAGGCGCAGGGGGGCCGGCAGCGCAGCGGAGCTGGGCAGAACGCTCAGTCACCTCCGCCGAGGGGACCCCATCCCACCACGGCGACAACACCGTCAGACCCCGCGCGCTCCCCTCGGCCGCACCTGCGGAGGCTCAGGAGCACGCAGACTCCAAGGCGCCTGCGCGGGCACCGGCAGGCGCATGCGCAGCGCAGGCTGAGGCGGGCTGAGAGGAGGCGCGGGGGGCCGAGGCGGGGTCGGGCAGGGGCGTGGCGGTCCCGCGGTGTTGTCGCGGCTGGCGGTGCGAGCAGGCGTCCCCGCACCCCGGGGCACTGAGGGGTCGTGCTGCAGCGCTGGCCCCTACGATAGTGGTTTTCTGTTGGCGGTATTTCCTGACCTGTTATGGGCCACATTTAGGGTGGGAAAAACCCAGATTAGGGGTGGCGAAAGTGACTTGGTTTTGAAATACTGGATGTATCCTGTTGCGATGCCGTCTCTCTGACCTCAGGTTCACAGATGGGAAACGAAGACACTGAAAGTTTTCCAGAGTAAAGCGGGGGACTGGGGCGCGGTGTAGCAGCGGCTGCAAAACCCCTTCCCCCGGTCACGCTGGTCAGGGCCCGAGGGGGTATCGCTCATTTCGGCAGCTTCCTCTCAGTCCAGAAGAGCGACCGCATCTCCTGCTCGCCTCCTGTTCTCTGGAAGGCTGAAAGACAGCCGTTCACACGTGGCAGAGCCTCGTACAGATCAGCCCCACGGGCTGGAGAGCTTCGTTGGAGTGGCACAAGGGGGCCCCCGGCAGTGTCCCCCCAGGCTGCCTCCCGGGCAAGGCCCGGCCCAAGGCGAATCCCCCTCCAGGGTCCGGGGTCCCTCGCATGCCTCCTGCTACCGGGATGGGTGATGTGATCGTGGCCCGGATCAGAAAATTTCCGGACATGTAGCGACAACAAAGACAGGCCTGTCGCAGCAAGTGGGTTGTTCGTGACTGGCAAGGACAGTCTTTGTTCACTAAATTTGAACGCATTTTGAAATTTGTCTAAAAACTGCTATAGGAGGGTGGTTATTATCTCTGTAAGAGAAAAATGAAACAAATACAGCTCCATCTGAGCAAGCTTCTTCTTATACTTCAGATATCTCTGAAAGCACTGTCCAAATAAATTCATTTTGTACATATATTTATATGTAAAGATATACATAAAACTTACTGACTTAAAAGTTCCTTTTACTAATTGCTTACTAACATCATCACTTTTGCTTCCTTATGTTTGTTAGTCAAGAACATTTTAAATTTAACTTGTCTTTCTGAATATTGTTATAAGCCTGTTATGCCCCTTTCTTCTAGAAAACAGCCCTCTTCCAGTTCCTTTTGTGAGTCTGACAGGCATTATAATAACAGTAAAAACATCTCCATGTGTAACCCTACCTGGTTTACATAACACATGCCTTTTTCTTTGCTAGCTTCTACTTTATCTCTAATTATTAGACATCTAGTCCTCTTTCTTCTGCAGCCAAGTTCAATATATCAGAAGTAATGGAAACCTTGTTGGTATTGTACTTGCTTTTCTTTGTATATCCTTCCTTAAAAGCCAAAAGCGTGTGTGTGCATGTGCATTCACGCTATTTTCAGATCATTCACAGTTAGCTCATTCTCTGTTATTTTCTTTTGAACTGTTCTTTTATTGAGATGGTACAAGCAAAGTTTCACAGAAAAATGTGTAGACCTGTTTCCTGGTAAAGCCAGTTTGAATTTCCTTTTTACTGTTATCATCTCATCATTCTTTAAACAATTTTTAAATCCACCCAGTTAAACCCACTAAGCCTTCCTTCTTGGCTTTTTCTTTAATCCTTTTCATATGCACATTATTTCTCCTCTCTCTATTTTCTAGGTCATCAAATTGAAGAGTTAATTTTTTATTCATTTTCTGAGCTTCAGCAATTATAGAAAATATTTCTTTTGTGATGTCTCTGCTATGTCTCAACTGTTACAACTTTCTCACTTAAATCCCTTTTCTCATGTACTTTTTATTGAATGAACTCTCTCAGCACCTATTTTAAATGTGAGTACTTAATTAAATCTTGTTGTTTGCAATAATACTGCTTTAGGATGGAAGTATCATCAAAACACATAAACTGACTAGGTCTAGGCAAGCCAGCATTTGCTCAAAAGGTTGCCAAGGTAAAAGCAATGTGTTCTGAGCAGTTCTGCCTGCCTAACCAAAAAATACAAAGTATTCAGTTATGTCATGTTCATTCAAATTACTTTATTTTTTGTAGTTTTGAAAGTCATGAAAGGGATTTTGTGATGCTATCCAGTCTCAATTTTCATCTTGGCTAACTTAAATTTGTCTAGAAATGAAACTTATCTGGATATCCAGTATCCAGATATCTGGATAGACTGTATTTCAGTGCAATTCAGAATTAGTAAACAGTGTTAAACGCTTTGCCTGCCAAGTGTTCATCTTGTTGCTGACCTGTAAGAGCAGCCTCCAGTGCAATTTCAGCAACTCAAGTGGCAATGCAATCCTCATTTCCCCCTATTTCTTTCCTCTTTTTTCAAAACAAAATAACAGTCCTGGCTCCAATCTGGACAAAAATCTTCCTGTCATATTCAACTTTGCATAGACCATCTGGTATGTGCTGTTAAATAAGCTCTCTGTTTCCTATCACTTGTAGCTCATCACAAAGGCAGGTGAAGCCGTTCATTTTATGGCAGTTTGAAACAACTCCTATGCTAGGTGACCTGATAAGTTTGAATTGAAAGGTTTATGAAGATCACAGGAAAATAGCACTGAATATATGATGAGAGGACTAGTCGGTAGATAAGGGGAGAGCGGTGTATGCTGTTAAGTAAGTCTTTGGACTGTCTCCCATTACACCCTCACAGACAAACTGATGAAGTACAGGCCATTTAAGTGGATCGTGAGCTGGACTGAAATTTGTCTGAGCTGCAGAGCTCAAAGGGTGGAGATCAGCAGCACAAAATGCAGCTGGAGGCCAGTCATCAGCAGTGTGCGCCCTCAGCAAGTTTGCTGACAATGCAAAACTAGGTAGAGTAGCTGGTACACCAGATGGTTGTGCTGCCATTCAGAGGAACCTTCACAGGCTGGAGAACTGGGCTGAGCAGGATCTCAAGAATTTCATCAAAGGGAAGTGTAAAATCCTGGACTTGGGGAGAAATAATCTCATGCCCGTATATGCTGGGGGCCAACTGGCTGGAAAGAAGCTTGGCAGAATCATAGCATAACAGAATGGTTTGGGTTGGAAGAGACCTTCAAGATCATCAAGTTCCAAAACCCCTGCAATTGGTAGGGACACCTCTGACTAGCCCAGGTTGCTCAAAACCTCATTCAGCCTGGCCTTGAACCCCTCCAGGAATGGGGCATCCACAGCTTCTCTGGGCAACCTGTTCCAGTGCCTCACCACCCTTGCAGTAAAAATTTTCTTCCTTACATCTAATCTAAATCTACCCTCTTCCAGTTTAAAGCCATTGCCCCTTGTCCTGTCACTACCCCTTGGGAAAAGTCCCTCTCCAGCTTTCTTGTAGGCCTCCTTTAGGTACTGGAAGGCTGCTATTAAGGTCTCCCTGGAGCCTAATGATCCTAGTTGACACCAAGTTGAGCATCAGCCAGCAATATGCCCACAGCCATTTAAACATAAAAACAAACTTCTGTGATGAGGGTGGTCAGACACTAGAACAGATTGCTCACGGAGGTTGTGTGGTCTCCATTTTTGGAGGTATTCAAAATTTGATTGGAAAAGTCCCTGAGTGGCCTGCTCTAGTTTGGCTGCTTTGAGCGGGGTGGACTAGATGATCTCTAGAGGTCCCTTCTAACCTTAAATATTCAGTGATAGATGTATCTTTTAAAAATTCCTTAAAGTTTTATTCAGATTTAGATTAGATATTAGGAAGAAATTTTTCACTGTGAGGGTGGTGAGACAGTGGAACAGGTTGCCCAGGGAAGCTGTGGATGCCCCATCCCTGGAGGGGTTCAAGGCCAGGCTGGATGAGGCTCTGAGCAACCTGGGCTAGTGGAGGGTGTCCCTGCCCATGGCAAGGGGGTTGGAACTAGGTGATCTTGAAGGTCCCTTCGAACCCAAACCATTCTGTGATTCTATGAGTCTGATTTGGCTGAAATGTAAGATTTTGGAAATTGCCATGATCAATCTCTAGCTTGTATTGCTCAGTGTGATGTGGTCACTGTGCCAGCATCCTGCAAACTCTGCACCTTACCCTCACTCTGGCCAGCACTTGATTCCTTCCATGCTCACTGCTCAGTCCCATGAATAAAAACATGAGCTTTCCTGGTGAAGTTACGCTAGCTTTCCGAATTAAATACTCTTCAGTTGGTACATTTGTGCTGACACATGGCATGTAAGGACTTCTTGTACCAACTAAGCACTGTGAGCAATCTACCGGCCGCACACACACTATGCAATTATCCCTAAATCAATGACTGCTTTCATTGATTTCCTGTTAATTCTGCTGCCTCTGCCAGTGACTGGAAATCCCTGGTGTGTTAGCGAAATGCCTGCGTTTCTTCCAGTCTGCCTTTTGACCTGACTAGACAGACATCTATCCACATGACTTTGGTGCTGCTACTCAGTTTAAGACCCAAATTTCTACAGACGGAGCAGAAAAGGATACTTGGAGAAACAGCCTTTTTTCAAGAACAAATAAATACGGAAGGAAAATGTGAAGATCATGGAGGCCACAAGCCAGTCTGAAGGCTAGAGCTGAGATAAGAGCCAGTGCCAGGTGAAGAAAAGACAGTTGGCTTTCTCACAAGACATGACCTTAAGATTAGATGTCCAAGGCATTCCTTTTATGACCAGGTTGTTGTGCATGTCCTCGTTACAGACAGCATACAGAGCAGGGATACTGCTCTTAGCATTCACATAAGCCTGCAGTGAAGGATACCAAGAACTGGGTAAATTGGTAATTGGGTTTTGGGGAACAGAAGCAACCTACTTGCAACAGAGTCAAAACTGTTGAGATACAGAACGCCTTAGGGAGCTCACTGAACACATGTAGCTAGTTGGGGATGGGAATTCACTGCAACAGGGCTGGTGTATTAACATGGTGATCTTGTTTACTTTCTCAAGGTTTTACATCAGCGTTCCTTGCCTTTCCTCCTAACACATTCTCCCATTAAATTGTATCTACCAGCTGCTGGTAGGAGGGAATATTAAGAGTATATTAAGAACACTGAAATGTCAGTATTCGGCAAAAGTCCAAAAAGTCAAAGCCAAAACTTTAACCGAGCGGAAACAAAGCTATTGCAAAACAGTAAGTGAGCACATTCATCATTTACAGAACACACTTGCTTGAAACCAATAATACGCAGTATCACTGGAAAAAAACAAATTATATAATTTTTAGTGACAATGGAACCAAATGAGTGAGTATATATTTTCAGTAAATATTTCTATTGAAACTGGACTTCCTTATTTTTATCCAGGAAATCCAAGATAGCAGTCTCAGTGCATGTGCAGCGCAGGACATACACAGTCATGCCAGACCTTCTGGGCATATGCTAAGCAGAAAATCTGTGAACATGGAGCAAGTTGGATGTGTCCAGAGCACATCGCACTTACTGCATGTATATAGGCTGCCTGCAGACCGCAGGTGCTGCATGTCCGTAACATGTCAGACTCTTGTTTGGGAACTCAGCTTACACATGTGGTTACGCAGAAGTCCAGCAGGTTCCATGCATGCATATGGTCTGTAAGGTCTCTAGATTTTCCATCCATATATATATATTCTACATGTATGATAGCTATCTAAGGAATGCACTTGTCTCTGAGATCTGGAGATGTCATGGAAAAAACCAAAGCACTGCCACTGACTTTGTGCTGAATTCAGGGAACACGATGAAACTTTGCTTAACAAATTAAGGGACCCTCTGAGGCCCTTCATGATTTTTTGCAGGAGACTGCTAAATTAGATTTTTGTGGTTTGGTGGATATTTCTGTTATTTTTTTCCAGTTATAGGGTTTTTGTTTTTACAAATACATTTCCAACCTTGTCTCTTGACATAGTTGGCTTTGTAACTCTATTAATGACAACAGGATGGATGGGGAGGAAAGCATGAGCTTTCTTCCAGACAACATTGATGTAAAATACTGTCTAGAGAAATCACCATGGAGAAGCCCTGCTTTCATTTTATGTATTCAAAACAAGATGGGACCAAACTGGACATAAACCTTATTGACTGTTCCACCACAGTTAGCAAAGCCCATTGTATCAGGTTCATCTCTTATTTCCAGTACATTACCCAGCATAAAAGGACTGTGCAGCAGGAAATACTTCATTTTGTGTAGCTGACTGAAGACTGAGCACCTCAAATAATGGTTTTAACTCAGGGTGAATGTGCTATGAGATGACACAAACTTAACATCCAACCCTGAAATTTTCTTTCATGCAGTGTTCACAGTGTGACTCAAAACTACAATTTGTTCTTGTACTTCAGCAAATACTGCAAATGGTTAGCTACCATTCATTGTCTCTATGTTCCACTTGTCCACACTACCCAATATTTTAGGCTGCTCTTTAGATATGAAAGACTCCTTTCATCTGCTCTAAATGAACAGGAGAGCTCTGGTGTTTGGTACATTCTGGGCTTCTGGCAGTGAGAAATCTGAAATACGAAGAAACAACACCTATAGAAATAGGTTTTCACACAAGATGGAAGGTTTTCTTGAAAATCTGACCCAATATTTACACAGAGTTGGTGATGTGACATTGTACTCACAGTATACAATGGTAGTTCTACAATATGCTGCAAAAAATTACCAGAAAGCAATTACCAAATGCAGCAGAAGGTATTCTGGGTTAGCCTCCCATAATGCCAGACTTCTTTTGCTGGTAAAAGCCTGATGCTCTGAGGACATACTGAATCTTTCAAAAACAGCCAAATGGGAATACCTCCTGCCAAAGCAGCTATGTCAGTAGCACATGCCAGCAGAACTTCTGCCACTAAAAGTTTCTAGTTCCAGCAAGGCCAGCGGCAGCAACAGCAGTGTACACAGTCCCGGAGTGCCTCGTGAGCGGTGCAGCAGTGCAAGAGGTGAGGGGAGAGCCTGGCAGCCCTTCTCACCAGCACATTGTCACCTGTATCTCCTCTTCTGTGTGCTCCTGTTGCTGGCCTCCTTTGAACAAGGAAGTTTTACTGGCAGAAGTTCTGCTAGCATGAACTCTTCGCATTCAAGGGTTGATCAGCAGAGGACTCCTCCTTTGCTACGCGGCACTTCTCACTAGGCTGCGGTGCATCCCTCCCTCTGTGCTGTACTGCCTCCCTACCACCCCTTGGTCCCCTCTCTGCAGCACTGTGCAGGCACAGCAAACCGAGCTTCGTGCAGGTCATTCTCTGTTAAAGGATAGCAAGAGGCCATTTGCACTCTGATGGAAAGAACAAGATCTCTTTCACTCTTCGCAGGTGGATCAGCAGCACAAAGGTAGTGTTAGACACAGCTGAGATGGATACGAGCTTCGGTTTGGCTGCTGTAAATGGAACTTTAAAATGACAAAAGATCATGAACAGCAGCGACAATAATTTTGCAAATAAAATACTGACAGGAAAAAAAGAAATATCACTGATAATTATTGAAAATTTTTTGTTGACTTTGCTTGACACTGAACTCTCCAACTGGAAAAAAGTTTAAAAGTAGGGAAGGGCTAAGAAGGTGTGAATCTAGGCCCAGTGTTTTCTGCGAGAAGAATGGGACAGCTGCCCAAAGTGGGAAAATGAGGAAATTGGAACTTTCAGACCCACAGAAAATAGGAGTTCATGGAGAATGTGATCTCAAGCATGGGGATCATCTTCTTCAGGTAAGCTATGATTTGCTGGAATAGTATGAAAGTGAGAAGAAATTAAATATGACTGGCAAAAGGGTAAAATTGACTGCTAGGGAAAAAATAACTTTAGAGCAAGTATTTTAACTACCAGAGTCAAACACTGAGAAACAAAGTGCCCACTACACCATGAGTACAATTCTTACACTCCAAAGTTTCATAGTTGTAAAGAGGTACATGGAATTATGAAAATCCTTATTCTAATATTTTAAGTAGGTGTTATTAAATTTTAGGTAATTTCAGGTATGACATAGTTCCGATTTTTGAAGAAAATAGTTTGGAAAGTTTATGTCCACTAGGATCTGAAATTTAATTTTCACTGAGCTGAATTGTATTTCCTGCAAATGTGAAACCGAAGAATTCAGTTCCTACTATTGTGATACCAGGCTGTGAATGGTATTTTGCTAACAGAATTCCTCACGGATACATCTTCTGTAATATTTTTTACTCATTAGCTTAAAATAGGAAGATGGAGTTTGTTAATGAAATTTTCTGATGACACTGAAGTGGGAGACATCATTAATATGGAAGGAGGAGGCAATATGATACAGGAAGACCTGAATAACCTTGAGAACTCGAGTAATAGAAATGGAATGGAACTTAATAGTGCCAATTGCAAGCCTGTGCCCGTGTGAACTAATACAAATTTATGTCATAAGTTGCAGGGTCATCAGTTCAGAAACAAGGATATGCAAGTTGCACTTGGAAGTGCAAGTTAACCAGCGACTCTTAATATTAAGGGAAGATGAAAAAGGCAAATTTGATCCTTGGGTATCCTGGGCAAGATATTTCCAGGAGACAGTGTGAGTGAATGTAGCTGGAGAAGGCAGTGCTGAGACACCCTCCGGAGCCTGGGGCCATCCCGAACATCTGCATTCAGGAGAGAGGGACTGAGGTGGGGATGGGTGCAGAGGAGTGTGGTGAGACTGATCAAGGGACTGTCATGGCATAAGACTGCAATGGCATGGCTTGTTTATTCTGCCAAAGTGAAGAGTGGGAGACCCTTCCCATATCACCTCTTTAAAGAAGACGAAGAGCAATTTATGCTAAAGACAGTGTTGATTCGGGAACAAATGAACATTATCTGACCTGGAAAATTCAAAATGGAAATTTTTAAAAAGGCTTAAAACCACTGGAGTGGTAAGATTTTGAAACAGCTTCAGAGGAAGATTGGAGGAGGCAAAAACCCAGCTATATTAAGAGTTGTATTGAAGTTGTATAAAAAGAATGGGGTGAGGTAGTTCCCTGAAATAGCTACATCCGAGAACCAGTTGTCCCATTCAGTATTCCTGTGAAAGACTTTGAAGTGATTTAGTAGCCATTCATAAAAAAGGCAAAAGTAAAGAGCCTTCATTTATAAATGAGCTCCACATTAGCACGAATTACATAATTTTTCAATTGGCAAGCTAATTCTTTGTTTTGTTTGGTAATATGAATAGCAGTATGAAGTCCAAGGACAAGATGAATACACTTGGAATTTTGTATTTCTAGTTACAGAACTAAAAAAACAAATGCTATGTCTCCCTCAGGTAACACTGAAGTAGTTAGAGCACTGCTTTTCCCAGCAGATCAGTCGGCTGCCAGTCACCTGCCTGAGTCAACAGGATTGCCATCTGAAAGCTCAGGAAAAGGCAGCCTAGCACTGCAAGCCTGGAAAAGAAAACAACTGGTTTTGCTTTTTGTGTGTGTGTGTCTGTGTGTGTGTCTGTTTTCTCTGTTATGGTTTGTTGTGCAACAGCAATAATCTCTATTGCTTTGTAGTACACTCACAATAAGTGGCATTTTAGATTGATTACATGCCTCAACTTTGCTTTGGCTATTAATCAATCTCAGCAGCTGTTTATTGCTTTGTACATTACAAAGCAATAAAGATTATCCCTTAAAGAGCTGTTAATGCCTCATGGAAAAGTTTGGAAACCATTATTTTTAGAAATAGTGCTGCTGATATATAATTTTCCGGCTTTTCTTTCTTCCTTCCGTGTTATTTTAAGAGAGCTCAATGCTTGTGAAACGTGCAACCATGTGTCTAACCATCTTTGTCGCTTTTTTGGATTCCTTCCTATTGCCTTGCATATCTTTCCTTAAATTGCTAAACACACTGCTCTGTTCCTGACAGTATTTTGTAATGGTCCAGATTCATCCTGAGTCAGCAATGGATTCTGCATACAAGGGTAACATCCTCAGGACATCCCAGCATCAATATTATTCCTGTTCTTCCTCAGGTTTTTTTATCGGGTAATAGTTTTAGGACTTGCCTACACTGAAAAATAAACCAGTAAAAATATAGCAATATATTTATGAATGTAAGGCTCTCTGTGTGGACACTTTTATTCTATGATAAATAATATCATGAAAAAGGCATTCTTTGGTATTTTGGAACAAGAGCCTCCATGGAGGGAGTGAATACTATCCTACATACAAAAATATAATTCAACCTGTAGAATTACACTGGCAAAATACCACTTTCATTTCTGGCAGCGGTTGCAGCTTGAATTTTCATAGACAACCATTGGAGTGATATTTGTGTTACCTTGCAATTGTCACAGATTTACTCTCTCCACACTTGTGCCGAACCCACTGACTTTTGCAACCCTGCTGGCCTGCTCAGCACCACCTCCAAACAAAAGGTTGGGCTGCTCTCTATTTTTGGGGCTGCTATTTTTTGACACTTCTTGTATTCTATAACCTGCCCCTGAGCACAGAAAGGAAGGACTGGGTGAAAGAATTATTTTGCCCAGTGGACTACAATCTGGCCCATCCTGTCTGTCTCAGTGCACAGAAGAACTGTCTTGGAGATTTATTGTCGTTGTTAAACCACAAGCTAGGATTCGAAAGCTTTTCTGTGGTTTGCTGTCAGTGCAGACTTGAGTCATGATGTAAGCAAAACCATTTCTAGTGGCGAGAAGCTAAGTTACATTTAGTCATCTACTTTTTCTACTGAAAATATCAAAAAAGCCCAGAGTGTGCAAAAAATTTTGTAATAGTTAACTGCTCCTTTAAAACTGGACTGTGATCTGCCCATTATCACAAATACTAAGACCAGGAATCAGCCATTGGTTGATGCTGAACTTGGTTCCAATCATGTTAATGATGAATCAATTTAAAATTCATTTAAATATCAATGTGTGTGTAATAGGTATATGCTCATTATTAAAAAAAATACAGAAAATGTCTTGAAATAAGTAGAATATTATCTCACATAATGGTAGTGTAACCTAGAATATGCAAAAGTAAAGAGGGAAAAAAAAGACATATGAAATGGCAACATTAATTTGGTGACAGAAAGCTTGTCTGAGGATAGAAACAATGAAATGTAAACACAGTGAAGAAGAAGAGGGAATAAGTATGAAAGGGTGGATGGAATCCTTATCCTTTCTTTTTCCTTTTAATTGACATCTGTCCTAGGGATTCCTCGAGGATACAGTTTCACATGTTGTTAGTGGGTGAATTTAGCACATTGATTTTATGAATCTTCAGTTTTGTGAAATTAGTGACAGAATTAGATCCTGCAGACATGCGAGAGGAACAGACTCGGTCATCGAAGAACAGCTATTTTTAGTAGATGTATCAAGTGGAATCGGATACAGATAAAGTAGGTAACATGCCGTGATGAATTTTCCTGGTGAACCTCATGTATAACATCTAGAGAACTTACTGTAGACAGAGGGTATGTAGTGGAAGATTACTTATCTTTTGAGACATCATCTGTCATCATCCCTGCTTCTGAGGAGAAGATATAGAATACAGACAGTGCAAAGGATTGCTTTTCAATGATACAAAAATTCCTGTTTAGCAAGGTTCAATATAACCAGGAAAGCCAGCATTGCCAGATGCTGTGAAAGGGTAATAGCCAATGTTGCATAAAAAGAGCCCTAAAAATTCTAGATTCAGACTTTTCAGCTACATTAAAGACTAAATCTGATGCAAGTACAGTAAGTATAAGTTGCTAAAACCAACACTACAACATGGTCTAATTTACTTTAATATCCACTATAAAAATATTTAAAAGTAAATCCATTATTTTAAAAGCTAAGGTTATGCTTCTGATGGTAAGCTGAGGACACTGGCAACGTGTTTTTATCATGCAGCGTGGCATGGCTGTAGCACTGCTGGCTGCTGCAGCGTCACTCACCTTGCTCCAGGACGGACGGACCTGGCAATCGGATTAGACTATCAGCAAAGATCTGCATGGATACATTTTATTTTGCTGTCCCCATGATGCTTACGAATTTCTGTTTCTTTACTGCAAACATCAAGCAGGCCCCTTGGCATCAAACGATTGAAGCTTGTTTGCTCTACAGCACTGGTTTAAAAGTAATCAAGTCCTTCACGCCTTCACAGGATCTGGCACGGAATCAAGCAATGAAAATTTGTCCAGGACGTTTAATCTCGGTAGGTACAGGAGGTCAGTCAGTAACCAGACTATCATTAAGCATACTCCAGAATCATGCTAGCAAAATGACCTTTCCAGTTTGGCATGTGTGTAAACACAGTCGACAGACAGGAACGAAGAGAATCGCTCCCTCCGGGGTCTTGCAGCTGCTGACACCTTCATTCCCAAGCCAGGGTCATTTTGAGAGGTAGGCGTTCTTGGTAGGATGGGCTGTGAGAAGCAGACGAAGCTGAAGGTCCAAGAAACAGCATTGCTAGGTGGAAGGGGTTTAAAAATCCCTGCATTTCTCTTAGCTGTCTTCTTTTATCACACCACTGGTTTAGATATTTCTTTCCTACCTCTCAGCTATCCACTCCTCCTGGAGCAAGTCCGCACAAGGGAAAAACACAAGAAGTTGCATTCAGTAGGCTCCCAGCTAGTTTCTAACAGTCTCCAGCTATGATATAAGCAGAACAACGTAATATTAATAAATGCGACAAGCAACTAAGGGTCTCTTATTGTACAGCTGCAACCCTAAGAATACAAACCTGTGACAAAAGAGGACTTACAGCCTGTCATGTTGTATGGTGACGTGGTGTATTGGCTAATAATACTCCTGCTTCCTTAGGTTTTTAGTCATCGTTGGGATTAGGTTGTCCCTGGGATGGAGCACCTTTTTGCTGGTGTGTTCATACGGCATCTCACGTTATGAAGACCTGGCCATCACTGGACTCCGGGGTTTTGTCAGTCTGCAAGTGACAGATGAACCAAACAAATGAAGCTGAACCACAGAGAATCAGTTCAAAGTGAAAAACAAGAATGTATTGGTCACTTAAAGCAAGTATTCTAATTTTACAATTTTTAGAAGACAATTGTTGGAAACTTCTCAAATATTGAGGTTTTGCCTTATGTCAGGGGATATGAAGGGAAAGACATTTATGAAGAGCTGGTAGATCTCACTTCTGAAACAGCTGTGCCCTTCCCTTGAAAATTTGACCATTGGCCAGCTAATCAAAAGGGAATTTGGGTGCCATCAAGTTCAACAGAAAAGTTCTCACTTCATACTCTGGCAGCAATGTCAAATGCTAATAAGAAAATACTTGTTCTAGTCCCAGGAATTTCTGTGGGGAACATAATACCTGAATGAGATAAGAATTCACTTCGTCAGGGGCATGTGTTTCCAAGACAAGGACACACTGCAAATTTTAACTGCAAATTAAGTGTGAAATATAACTAAAAAAAAAAAAAAGTACAGGAATTAAAAAACAAACAAACAGATCACCCCTCCCATCTTATTTTACACAGCACTATTAAAAAATGAAAGATGCTTTCCATACTTTAGTTTTATAGATCAGTCTAATGGTGAGACTAGAGAAAATAAACTCCAGGCCATCATCACTTAGTATTTGTTAGAATTGATAGCAGAAGACACAAAGGGATTCTGTGTCCCATCTCTTGAATGCCAGTACAATAATTTAAAGCCAGGAGTGAGCAATAGCAGTTTTGATGCCCCACTGTGTCACTTTTTTTCCAGTTGAGTGTGAGGACTGAAACCTTCCTCCAGCAAAGGCTGGCAGAGGGAGATCCTCTGGGTTACGGCAGACTACCCAGGCAGCACAGCCGTTCCTCCTCGGCTTCACTGGGCAAGATGCCACCATTTCTGCTCCATGCTTCCATCACCAAGCCTGCGCGAAGCCCTTTACAGGGTACTCGGAACAGGCAACACTTCCCGCAAAAGACTTCTCCCCAGCTAGCAAGGGACTGGGCACCTGCACAATGCTGGAGTTGGGGCAAGTTTGAAATTTTTCCTCAAAGAGGTCTCACATTCAGTCTAGTGCTTCAACCCAAACTCTTTTCTTTCTTATTGTTAGATCTTACTGCTGTTATATGTATGCTTAGTAGCAGCTGGAAGCTTGCTAAACTAGCTAATTTTTGTTCCAGCATTTCATTATTCTAAACAAACACTAATCAAAACAGTATTTCAGACCTGGCCGTTGTTAATCATCCCACAACAAACTGTAGTTAGCAGAACCCTGCCATATTTCATGTAAAATCTGGTTTCAGTTGTTAAATAAAATTAAACATGTTTATCTGATTGATGGGAAGTGCCAGCCCTGAAGCAGGTCTTACGGCCCTTGTGGAAGAGAAATTTTGTGCTAGACGAGCAGATGTACCTTTTGTGGATCTACACGGCAACAACAGGCAGCAGGTTTTTAGTTAATAAAACTCTGACTGACGAAAGTGAGATAGCAACCGGAAAGATCACAGCCTGCAACACTGCATGGGTTCTTCATCTTGTGTTGACTTGATATAGGCTTGTTGTTGGTTTGGGTTTTTTGGTAAGCAACAGACAATAAAATATCATCTCATGTTTTCAATGTGTCAACAGCTCTTTAAATGATCAGTATTTTGGAAGATTACTCCACCTGTTTTTCTATTGTCCATTCTAATCTTTCTTATCCCTGACATTCAAAAAACATTATTTTGTCCCCCAGATCATAGCATCAGATTGAAAAGTCTTCATGTTTATTGTGTCTTCTAGTGATTTTTAAAGTATCCTTCTACTTCTTAAGCCTTGGTACATTTATATGTCCATTTTTTTTTCCAGAAGGACAAAGCTAGAGACAGATTTTTTCTCAAATGGAAACTAAGAATCTCATGCAAGTCACTTGACCTTTTGAGCTGGTGCATTAATAACGATGATAAATATCACAAGAGTCAAATACAGCCCCTGATAATGGACTTGGGAGACTACATTCTCTCAGGCCAGACACAGTCCTTGACACAGGTCTTCTGTGGCACTCCCCACTTGACCCCACACTCTGCTCCACCATGGAGCAACTCCGAATTCTGTCCAACTGAAAAGCCACAAGCAAGTGACAGGACGAGAACCTGGGCTCAGACCTCTACTGTCGTGCTAACAGTAACTTCCCTAACGAACTACTGAATAATGATCCAAAGTCCAATCTTCATTGTAGCTTATCCTTATTTTTCATATAGGACTTCTGACTCCCATGTTTCCTCTGTGAAAATCAGAAGTTTGCACTTAAAGGAAGTGATTTCATTTATATCAAAATACAAACTGTTCCACAGTGGTAATTAGTGGTGTTTGAAAAATGGTCTAAGCTCAAATCAAAACTGCAGAGCTAACACGCCTGCCCTTCAGGGTACTTAGACGGTGTCACTTTGTGAGATGAAGATAAAACAAACATCACCAGACAGGTTTTCCCTCTAAATAGAAGGGGTGAACATCATGACCATGTCTCTCCCTGCCATGAATATCTGTGATTAAAAGTGAAGGAAAGAAAGAACATGTATTCTGGGAAAATGAAAATAAGCCCTCATCTTAGTAATAAACCATTCTAAATATTTTGTGTCAAATTATGGTTTCTCATCCCTAGTGCACAGGACAGATGCAGTTAAAAAAAAAACCTAATAAGAAAGACAGCTAGTTACAATAACATTGTGAGGCTCAGGTATTAATTTTAGGGGCTCCTTGGGCTCACCTGGGATGTGCATGATTGCAGGAGTACATGGTAAAAGATGTTCATCTACTACACAACCCTTAACGAAATGGTCAGACTGGTCAATCTAAGATCTCCCATTACAGTGTCCCCTGAGATGTGGCTAAACCTCTGAGGATGATGCTGGACACTGCGCTCATGTACTTGCTGATAATGGACATCATTGCTTCCCTTGCTTGTTCTCATTCAACAGTATAAAGTTATAAACTTCACAGTGGTACCGGTGTTGCTGTTCCTGGAAAGGAAGGGGGGGTTACAACAAAGGCCTGGTGTCTGACTAAATTTTGTTTCACCTTTAGGGAGGTGAGCAATATTGCGATTTATAGGTGGTTGTTACTCCCAAAGTAGCACTGATGTGGGGAGTGATACAGAAAACCTGGTATAAAGGAGACTTCACATGTAATTTAAAAATTGCCTGTTCTTTTCAAAAGTTCTTAAAGTATATACTGAAAGGTTTGTTTTTACTGTATCTTGTGCTTTTGTTTTTATTTAAAGTAAAAAAAAAATGTCTACAAACATTCTTTCCTTACAACTTCTTACAATTGTACCTGGTGTTGGATGTCACCAAGTAGAGGCAATGCAGCAGCAGCAGCAGCTGCCATTATCATGATGTTGGTTTGCCCTTGTCCAGGTCACACAACCATGTCTACATGAAACTACGGCCACCTCTTGACCAACTGAACGATGGCAAGTGTTGAAAGAAAAATCAGCAAATTGATTTAGATGATGTTCTGGATCTGGCTACAGCAGCACTGAGACACTAATATATTGGGCTGAAAAACATTTTGCTGAAATATGGTCAGCAAAATGAAACACTAACTTAAGCTGATTCTCTGTGAATTGTCAGAGAGCTGTTACGGGACTACGTGTGAAATTAAACAGCCGTAAGGAGATATGATCAACCTCTGTTGTGTGTGCCAGCTGGTGTGGGACCGCAGAAGAATGGCAGAGATAACAAATCTGGCTTACGGGGGCTGTTGTTTCTCTGAAATTGCGTAGTATCTGAAAAGGCTGAACCTGCCTATCCACTTTAGGACAACATTTTGGGGTAAGGAAGATATGTATTAATAGTTTTGTTAAGGTTTAAAACATTTTCCTCTTCCATTATATTTTATTCAAGTTATTTTAGGCTAAAGAGTGTTTTCATTGAAATGGGTTTACCAGTCAGCCCACACCACTAAGGGAGAGGCTCCCAAAGAGATTGCCAAACTAGGTGGCTCTGTGTGACAATTTCTCTGTTGGTAAACTAATCAGGGACAGGGCATTTACTCTGGATTCTGGCTTGCCACTGTTCATACTGGGAAATCATTGGACTGATGGCTCAGGCCCAGCTGAGACCCCAGCACTGACCTGGAAGGATTCCCACGGGGCCCTTTGGCTGGCTCTCCCAGTAAAAAGCACAAATGACAGATACGCAGCGCAGTGACAGGGACATCCATGGACAGAATCTATAAAGCTAATCACCCCATGCAATTTTTTGTGAGTTTTGCTTGCATTTACCCAAAATACTTGGGGTGAAGTTGAGACTTCACTAGGCTAGAAGACTTGCCATGGATTTCAGTTAGACCAGGACTCAGGTAATGGACCTGGGGACATCACAACCCATGGCTGCAACATATTCCAAGTTTCCCATGCCTGCACGGAGCCTGTGCAGTGTGACACCTCTGCAGTGTTTGGTGCTGGGTACCTGCCCTGCAGCATAAAGATGTGACTACAGATGACCGGGCCTCAGACACAACAAAAACTGTTCCTTCCATTCCTCTGATCTTTTTACCTTTCAGAGGAATTTCTGATCTGTTTAATTTCCTACCCCCAGAGGGATTTGACCTGCTGAGCAATAATTCCCTTTCGGTAGCTCATCCTAGCAATTCCCAGTAGCAGCATTTCTTATATAGTCATATTTATACCAAGGTAAAGAATTATCTAAATGCACCGTATTTTAAATAATTTCAATTATTATGCTTCCACTTTTTATAATGGATGGTAGCAAAGAAAAACAATAGTCCATCAGTGTACCAACGTAAAAAATTAGTTGGGATTGGATGAAAAATTGAGCATTTTTTCCTATGATTTAAGATGTTGGAGACAAGGTTTTTCATATAAGAAGTAAAATTTCACCAATAAATCAGTAAAAGCAGCTTTTAGACATGTGCTCCATACTTTCATTAATACTCTTTTTTTAGATTGGTTGAGTCTTTTCCTGTTTTGTAATTAACTTATCAAAGAGTAATGGTCTAATTTTAAAAAGCCGATTGGATGACAGAAATATTATTTGTTTTAAATTGAAAATATTTCAGCATCTGACAAGATTAGATTTCTTTAAATTACCCTTTAAAAACATTGATTTCTAATACCATATTTCCTTTTCTCAATAAAATAGAAATATGTGTTCAGAGGAAGCTGTTTTTAAGGAGGCATTGCTGAGAAACAAAGCAATTCCAGTAATATTAATCCCTCTCCGATGAGCTGCCAAAAATACAGTCTCCATTTAATGCTGCAAGTTTGGTGGGTAGTCATTTCTTATTATCCACCAGGCTGAGAATCTGAAATTAAATGTTCAGCAATAATTATATAAATGAAGAAGCCCCCAGCTCTACACTTTGACGTAACGAGGACACACTAACTTTATAAAGATTAACTCTAACTTTATAAAGATTAATTCTCCCCAAAATTAGTGCCTGATAAAAACATACTGCATGGTGTTTACCTGGAAAAAGAGCTCTGGTCTCATATATAGGGTTGTTGTATTCATGGCATAGGACCAATGCCAAATAATGTCCTTCGGGGATTTCATTGCTGTTATCAAGGCAATACAGAGCTAAATGTAATATCTGACATATCCTTTACCTGTGCTAACCCCATATTATGTGGTTGATATTAGAAGCCTCATTGAAGTAATTTATTCTCTTTAGAAAGCAGAAGTTAAAATGTCTGTACTTGGGCAGACCAAAGGTCTTTACAGCTTGGTTTCCTCTTCCCCACAGTAGCCAGTTGTGGGTGCTTATGAAAAGCTCATTAGACATATAAACTGATTCTTGCCAGGGCATATCCTGTAGCTCCCAATAATTCCAAGCTGGAGATTTATTTCTAGACCACTGTCTTCAACAGGCCTGTCTCTCAGATTGCTCCGACTCAATTTTTAACCCATTCCCATTTTTGCAGTGTGTGTATTCTATATTCAATTCAAGATTATGGGAAAAATTATTTCCTTGTGCTTTGAACTTACAGGCTCCCATTCAGTTCTCTTATTGTGAGAAGCCATACATCCCTGCTCCCTCTCTGTCCTAATACAAGTCACCACTTTAATAGATTTTTTTCATAGTATTCCCTCAGTTGCCCTTTCTCCAAACAGAAACATCTGTTTACTTTTAATTGACCATCTCCTCATATGGAAAAGTTCAAAACCTTTGATCATTCCTCTTGCTCTTCCTTGTAGCCTAGAGAAATACGACATAGGGAAAAGCAGAATGCTGTATCAATGTTTTCAATTTATTCTCAGTGTCTTTCCTTGGGGTTTGCCTTTCAACTGTGACTATTCTAATCAAACTGATCAAAATAATCCCATGGTCTCTTTCTTGAATGGTAGGAATATTAGTTTAGAAACCATTCGTCTGTATTGAAAAGTTGTGATCTTCTTAAATTACCCTGATTTTGTCAGCTCTTTTCTCATTCAGCTGTTTGTGGAGTCCTTTTGCAACACCTTACAGATCGCTTTTGATTTTAGTACCCTAAAGAACAGTAAACCTCATCACCATATTCTTCACCTTTTTGACATTGCTTAGTAATAAAAGACCAGCACCAGTGAAATTGTAACAAATCTCCATTGTGAAAAAAAACCTGTATTTTTATCCATTACTGCATAAATTAAACAGTTACTGACCCACAGAAGATTTTGTCTCTTACCTAATCAGAAACTCAATTTTTTATGAGCCTTTACTGAGGGACCTGGTCAAAAGTATTATGGAAATCTAACTGGATCCCTCTCAGCTCCTTGTTCACTTCTGTACACTCATCATAAAGAACTCTAATAGATTTTTGAAGTACAACGTCCCTCTGACAAAGCCATATATTGACTCTTCTTATTCTACCCACTTACTGTATGCACTAGTTCTAGCTTTGGTCACGATTTTACTTTATTGGTACAGAAACCAGACATACCGGCTTACGCTTACCAAACACATGGCAGAGCCTTAAAAAAATCCCAAACACTCCACCTTCAATTCTTCTGTTACTTGTGCCTATTCAAGTGGCACATCACGAAAAGCAATACAGTAATTTAATATTTAACTACGCTGGAATTCAAGAATAGAAACTATCAAGTCCTGGCAATTTGCACAATTCTTTTTTATCAGTCTGTTCTAATACCTTTTCTAATGAGAGATTTTACCAATTTAAGTTATCTGCATTGCTGCTAAAGTTACGGACAGCCTTACGTCCTGCCCCACGGGACACATGTCCTCATGTCCCACCCCTGCACCCTCGCTATGTGTCGGTACTGGTTCTCATGGGGCTGTGCACTCAGGGAAGGGACTTGCCTAAGCAGAAAACAAACCCTCTTCCCGCTCCAAAGTAAGCTGGTTTTGCTGAATCAGGCAGCTGATCCGTGAGTAAGACCTGTAGGACCACTTGTGCTTCTGGCAGGTGTGGGGCGCAGGGGAAGGACACAGCAAAATGGGCTGAGAGCAGCCTAGGCTAATTGTGAGACTGCCTCCTGATACTTCCGCGTGAGGCAGGTCACTGTCATTATAGTTCTACTCATTTATGTGCACGAGGGATTTACACACAAACCCATACCAGAGTAAGATTTAATGATACAGTTGAGACAGGAGATGGAGTGATGGTCTCCAAGAGCGTGGGAAGCCTCCCTGACCAGCAGCACCATGTGTAAAGAATGTCTCCCTTTGCTATCACAGGTAAAAAAGAAATACATTTATCCGGCAGCTGGGAACAGTGGGAACTCTACCCGTTCAACTACCAGTTCAAGCAGGATCAGACAAGACATTCCGAATACGAATTTTTTCTTTGCGTGCTCCTGAAATCCATGAGAAGTGAAATTCCCCTTAGCAGAGCTTTCGGGTATTGTACGGATACAGAGAACAGGCATTCAAGCAGAAGTCTTGTTCTACTTTGTTAACGTTCCTGTGGCTTCAGTTAGGAAAAGAAACACTGCTCTTCCCACCTGCCTACACAGGGGCTCTGCGTTTTGGTCATTGGCTTAGGAGTACCTGCAAAGATCAGTTCATCTCTCATTTGCTCTTCTTATAGGTGTGTGTATATATATATATAAAAACCTCTCCTTTTAAATACATGTCTGCAAACATTTATCCTTTTACATTATGTACATAGAGGTGTGAGTGATTCTTACAGAAACTGAACACTTTTGAGTAGACTAACAAAATTTCTTTGAGGGTCAATAATGGGAGTACACAAGAATAAAAGGGGTGTTCACTGGCAAAACAAGCCGATACACCGGTGGGATGCAGCATACCTCATCCAAATGATGGAGGATTGCAGATCATCCTAAATGCGCAGTAACACGCAATAAGGCTTTAAAGGAGTCTCAGATTCCTCTGCACACTGAGCACTTTTCTCATCTGTTTGGGACGTTAATACAAGCCAGCACCCCAATGCAGCACAGCTAGAACTTGGGCTGTGGCTTGTGGGTTTGCAGGATACTGGAAAGCCACAGTTTAGTAGAAAGAAAGCTCATCTTTATCATCAGATCTACTGCTAGCAATGGTCCTAATTCAAGAAATCACTAAACAGAGTGGGATTTGGTCCAAAGTAAATAATTTCTGTATCCTGCCCTGTTATTCCCACAGTACATCCAGAGAT
Source organism: Syrrhaptes paradoxus (assembly GCA_013400615.1). Lineage (NCBI taxonomy): Eukaryota > Metazoa > Chordata > Aves > Pterocliformes > Pteroclidae > Syrrhaptes > Syrrhaptes paradoxus. Next base: position 156,157 of record VZTO01019603.1, read on the forward strand.
CTGTATTATGATTTTTGTCCCTAGTGCAGGAAGAACGATGTTCCTGAGCTGGAGAAACAAAGGACAAACATCTCTCAAATTCCACATTCCCATCAGATCTGGGATTTTCAAGTATTTCTAGGGAGGAAAGTCTCACAATCTGTTTTCTTACTTTTGTTGATGCTCTTTCATCTTCAGATACATTGTTAAATTTCTTTAACTGTAAAAATATATTCAACAGTTATGCTTCGAAAAAATCTTGCATTTTTGGGGAGGGGGAGGGCATGCTGGGACTTTTGTGATGGTACAGCCAGATGGTGTCCTTTAAGAATCTGGTGAAATTATACAGCTTAGAAAATCTGTTACTGTAAGTATCTAAAATAATGCACAGTTGCTGAGGTTTTGAAACTGCTCTGTCCTAATATCACAGCATTCCTCTAGTGAAGGTTGATCTAGTTTATGGTCTTGTGGTGAGGGTCCAGGTAAACACTAAAAGTGCTGAATATCAGTTTCACAAACAAGGTAAGAAGAAGGACTCCATGGCAATTTGAGCCATGAAGAAAGCGTTTTGTGGATAGAGTCCTGAATCATTGACAGTTTGTGTTTTCTCTTGGGAATATTCCACAAAAGTCTTTTAAAATATTCCTGAAAATCACATTATTTTTAAATGAATAGATGAATAACCTAAAAAAATCTGTATTTCTGTAATACCTAGGAAGTCCAGTCATTAATGGTAAGCCAATTGTATTAGATGTTTCTCTAAATACAGAGCAAAATGGCAACATTCTCCATCACAAAGATTTTGCAATCTAATAATTAGGAAAAAGAGAGGTGGATGCAGAGAGGAAGATATGGTATTTATGGAAGAGTAGCTACAATGGTGAGTGTAAATCCCAGGATGTCTCAACTAGATTCTGGCCATGTTTTGGTGCCTATCATGACAGACAGTTTGGGAGAGTGACTGGAAGAATGATAACATTTAAAATGGTCTACCATACGTATTTGTAACGGACTACTCAGACTTCAAGACCAGTGAGGAAGAAAGCATTTTGAAGCGTGAGTCGAAACTTAGGTAGGCAAAGCAGTGTGGAGGCATTGGCCGAGCAAAGATAGGAACCAGCTTTCTTGAAAACCAGGAGAGAGAACAAAGGGCTTCTCAGATGACTGAAACTGATCTTTCATTAATAAAAGTATGAGATTAAGAAAGTCCAGATAAGTTTCAATCATTCAAGAAGACTGAACTATTTTAGGGATAACTCAGAGGAAGAATCAGCCAGTTTTACACACTGCATGGGTATGAAGACCCTGAGGAGACCAAAGGCAACACCTCAATGAAGATATGATTAGTCATCTAAGTCAGGATAGCTTGCAAGAAACACACAGAGCTGTGTTTTATTTATGCTAGGAGACAGAGGATGTTATCAATGAAGTGGATAGGTCAACTGGCCAAGATTTTAGTTTGAACAGAAAACACATCTGGAATGATGAGGAAAACATTTTACTCCATCCGCACACATGCAGTTAGCATTAATTCAGTTGCTCATTTAAGCTAGACACAAAGCTACAGACATGTAACCTCTCCGTACACTCAAAGGTGTAGAGACAAGAGAGGTTGCTGTGCCCATCAGGCCTCTTCCCACTGAGCTACGATGCTGATGTATCCAACAGTCCCCTCTCCGGAGTATCACTGCACTGGGAACCAGACTTTGAAGGGAAGGGGTAGAAACTGGGAGAGGAGCTTGGAGAGCATGTGCAGGAAATACCTGCCTTTAATTGATCCTGGTTTAGAAACATAGAAAGCAAGCTTGGACTGACTCAAGAGACTTCAGCACATAATGGTTTAGGTCAGGATGGGCTAAATGTGTGCGTTAATTGTTATGCAATAATTGGATGTGTGTGAAGGAGTGTGGTTATTCATGACCTCTGTGAAAGAGTGATTAATAATGCAAAGAACACTACAAAGTTACAGAAGAGTGGTTATCTCTACTTCCACTTCTCTTGCTGACAGGACTGGCCGTTGGAAGCAGTCAGGAGGAGCTGGTTCCAGCTACACAAGCTTGGTCCCAGATGTCCCTGAAGGCAGGGCTGTGTTACTGCCCTTCAGGCTGATGTAGAGGAGTTTCATGAGGTGGAGAGCACCATCCAGGTTGGCTGGTCTCTACTGGGTGGTGGTCTGCTCTAAAGTGTTGCTCAGTGGTGGGAGTGGTGAGGCACTGGGCAAGTATTCCTAGTGAGGTCTAGAGAGTCAGTTCTGCTCCTTCTACCAATTATGTTTTATTCGTACTTGCCTGATGGTGCTTTACCTAGCTAAAGTTACATCCCTGACAGCTACATAGCAACAAAGTGAAGGTCAAATTGCAGGCCTCTGACATCAGCGTAAAGACTTGGGTGACGTCAGCCCAGTAGGCCAAGACAAGGCAGGAGCAGCTGAAGACCCCAAGGGACTTTTCCTGTGCCTTGGGAGACAGAACCTGCTGTTCTGGCCGAAATAACCCTCACCCACCTTCTGCCCTCTCTTTGCCTTGTGACAGGAGTCACACAGTGTCCTTTTAGCAGAGAATAATTAGAGGCCACAGCAAAGCCATGAGGAGGAGTTTTTTCTGGGCAGAATTGAGCTGATAGAGGAAGACAGCTATAAGGTGGGAAGGAGATAGCTGTAGGCTTTAGAAACAAGCTGGAAACACCAAGAACATGAGGAGCCACCTCTGGGGAGGAAGAATGGGGGCAGGTTGAGAGAAGAGAAAGAGACTGAGTACAGCCTCCCCCTCCTTGCCAGGTCTTCCACAGAACCACGACACCCTGCTGGCTTCTCACAGATTCCCTCTCCATCCCTACATGCCTCTCCCCGGTGTCTCACAAACACCCTCTGAGATTTCCTTTCCCACTCCCTGGAACCTGCTCTGCTGCCACAAAAGCTGAAAAATGACAACTGCTGCCAAGGAGCTTTAAGCTGCAAATTCCTAACAGCATTCCAGCCTGGAGGCTTGCCCCAGGCAAGTAGGTCTGGAGAGCTTTAACCCAAACTAACTCCCAAACAAGAAACACTATTGTTTGACAGGTATAGCTGTTTGAACCACAGAACCAAGCGTACTGTGGCTCTCCTCTTCTTTACTAAACTTTGTCCCTTCCTGCCAACCACATACTGGATTATGAGAACGACAGGGATCAGCACCTGCAGATCCCAGCAGCTGAACTGCCTTTATTGCTTCTCTTCACATTGCAGTACAGCTTCCACTTTACTTGTGTTCTAGAAATACTACAGATAAAATAATTTGAAAAGCAAGTCTGCCATGCTAAGCAAAAAGCACTGATATACTCTTCAGCTTCCCACAGGTCCTAGCATCCCTAGGTAGGGTCTTAAACTATACCATAATGGTACACCTCTGTTCCATCTTTGTGCTCCATGCTTCTTCACTTCAGGTTCTCTCTGTTGCCCTCTGCTCTTCTCCTGCCCTACGAATCCTCTTCCATCTTCCAGCTGTTGCTGTGTCCATTCCAGTGCTGGATGCCATTCAGACTCCCTTCCCCAGAGTCCTTCTAATAACCTCAGAATTGCTGTGAAACAGCACTACGTAGTCATAACAAGTAGAAAGTAGAAGTTAAGACGATACTAAGTGTTCCACACTGGGCTGTTTAGTAATCACACAAAGCCAGAGACTCTGCCACAGCTCAGTCTTTCCAGCATTTGAATTCTGCCTGATCAACAGCATGTGACACAAGTTTATCTATGATGCTGCAGCTAGTATGAAGTGTTTTACAAGACTTTCCAGCAACACGCTTCTCCACATACCCAACCAGCTTGTTTTGCTGTGCATATTATTTCCACCCACACCTACAACATGGTTATCTCTCTCCAACATCTTATCATAGCTGATTTACTGGTAAATTAAATTTACCTAGATTAATTTAAAGAGTAGCATGTGCCCTCAGCGCTCTGCAGCAGATCACAACTTCTTGGCGCTCATTTTTTTGAGGATGCCATGCAGAGTTTCACCCCTTTTTCTGTGCAGCAGCTGACTTGCCACCAGACAAAGTTTCTGTTTAACAGTCCTTGTTTTTCTTACCCTGAAAAAAAGTCTTGTAAGATTCAGGCAAATGCTTAAATGGGACCATGTTTTTTCTTATTTTCTCCTGCTGCCTAGACTGTCATATTCTTTGATGATAGCTTTATAAATGCTGTGCGCTTTGGTGCTGTATGTTACCTAACAGATACTGAATGTGATGTACAAAAGCAGGATACCAAAGCACTTGTGACACCAGTGTGCCCATAAATACCTGTTTTCTCTCTTTGTTTTCCTTTTTTGATGCTGGCATTTGGATAACTTAGAAATTAAAATTATATTCTGCTCTAAGTGATCATTCTTATCAGACAGCATGAAAAGGTACTTCTTATCCTTTCTACTGCTGCATGCTTTGCTGTCTCATGGGCACATCTCCTTTAATTTATCTGTTATAAATCCTGGTATGTGTATTCAATATAGACTAGGGATTGTTTGTGCAAATGAGTAATGATTCCCTTAGAAAAACAAAACCAAAACAAGACACCAATCAAACACATGGACACAGCTTAGCTTAAACAGATGAGTAATGCTGGATTCACTCCAGGGGCTTTTGCTCTGTGTTAGGACAAGTTAACCCAGTAGCTGCTTGGTGTTCTGTATTGCTCAGGACAAGAATCTGTGAGTGCTCCTTCTTGCAGGTGTTGCCTTCTGAATGGTTGATGATTCCATTTCAGCCCATAAATTTGATATGCACTTCTCCTTCATACTGAATTGTGTAAATTGAAAAGCACTGCATGACTTACAACTCCTAACAGAGTAATTATTCAAAGGATGCAAGAGAAGTTGCAGTAGAGAGTATGTGTACCAGAGCAAAGATGTAAATTATTTTATCTCAGAAATTAAAAACCTAAGGAAATGGCACTAGAGACATTTTCCTCTTTCTGACTACTCAGGAGTCAGACACAATTTCAGTTCTTGTGTTAAAATTATCCCTTTCCTTACTCCAAACCATGAATTCCACAGAAACCAGAGAGTCCTGGCTTCGGCTGGGACAGAGTTAACTTTCTTCATAGCAGCTAGTGTGAGGATGTTTTGGATTCATGCTGAGGAGAAGGCTGATAACATACTGATGTTTATAGGTGCTGCCAGGACAGCCAAGGACTTTTCAGCTTCTCTGCTGTGCCAGTGCCTGCAGGTACAGGAGAAACTGGGAGGGAGCACAGCCCCAGTTACTAGACTAGTATTCGACCTTAGGTTTAGGATTGAGACCAACATTGGCCAACAGTCTATTCCATATCATGCACGTCATGGAAGAGGCTGTGTCATGATTCCAGTCACGCAACTAAGGTGAGATCTCTCTTGTATCTGTAAGTAGGAATTGTTGTCTGAGGGTGCTGAAAGTCTAATTTCCTCAGCAAGTCCTCTAATGGCTGACCATTAGGCAAGAGGTGGACAATAACCTTCTCTGCTGGTTTGCATTCTTGACTGCAAACAGCTCTGTGTTGAACTCGGTAAGCTCCAAGGATGCTAAAGATGTAGCTGTCTTCATTAAGCCATTCCACATAGGATTAAAACAGCGTCACAAAGATGGTAGGTGTCTACATATGCTCAGATGATGAAGAGATGATGAGTGGTTTACATAGATTTGCTTTTCTGGAACTTAAAAACCCACCTAAATCATACTCTGTTACCAATACATACATATGCATACCTATAGGATCTAGACTTTATTGCAGATATTTTAGGCAAAAACTTATATTAAATGTCATGCTGATATTTACTGTAAGAGTAAATTCTATGCTAGCTATTGAATAGGTTGTTCTTTGGGATTGCGAGGAGAAGGAAGACAACACTGAAACATGAAGCCAAATATAAGATAAATAATATAATATAAATAATATAAAACCAAAAATAATCCACATACTGGGAAATTCAGCTGACAAGATTCCCCCTTCATTATATGGGGTTGTAAAAGGACATTCCTCTCAAGTCCCCTGCTCTTTATGGAAAATTACACAAAGATTAATATTACCTACTGACATGATATCACATCACACTATACTTTTTCCAAAACCTAAGAGTAGTTGCCCAAACAGGCCAATACCTAAGAAACAGAGTTTGTTATATATGTATAGATAAGTTTCACGAAAGAATAAACTTTTACATTGCCCTAGGAACACTGTACCTATGAAATACTACATAAAATTCCTCCTTGTGCTATTTTGAAAACATTCTTATAGCCTTCTTTGGTGTCCCCTGCCTTTTGATATATGGTCCCAAGCTACTAACAAACAAAATATCACAACACAAAAGCTACAATCCAACACCATTTTAGAAATACTGACCAATAAAATTAAAGAAATCCTCTGAACCCAAGTGATGCTAAATAACCCTTCCAGTCTTCATAGACAGATTGGTCTGTTCTATTCCGCTCCCTGCACTTCAGCACACAAGACTTCGCCATACTTGAATTGCAAATGAGCAGTATAAATGTTAAAAATGTTTCTGCATGTTATTTTCATTGACATCAGTCTCAGCAAAGTTTTGGAAATGGAAGAGCTTTTGCAAGCCTCACTGGGGCTGCAAGAAAACATGCATCTCCCCAGTTTGACTGCCAGAATGGAGAATTAGATTCATTGAAGTCCTGTATCCTTGTTGGCCTGACTAGAGATCTAGCCCTTAACAGACCACTGAGCAGCGCTGCAACCATCCTCTTCATAATCCCAGACGGTCACCAGCGTCCTACCTGTTTGTCTCTGGCAAGCTGGAAGAGACTTTTCTAAAGGCTTCACAAGATGATTGTTGCAAGCACTAACCAGGCAACACTGGAAGAAGCTGATGTGGGCAAAATATACAACTGAGCCCCAGTGCCTGCAGAGACATTGTACACGGGTAATGGTCTTCTGTATAACACAGCTTAGAAAACAAACTGCATCGCCTGCCTAGGCAATGGCTGTGAAATTAAGCAGAGGACTGCTTAGAGGTCAGAGCTACTGGTGCCATACCAGAGGAGAAAATTTGGGACATAGCTTATACTCTAAGAGAACTTTTGTCTGTTCTAAGTAAGTTTGGTTAATCAGCATTTATCTGTACTCTCTAATCGAGGGCTAATTCTTCAGGCTGAGGAGCCCACATCTGCACTTTTTGGCATACTAAAACCTCCTGCTGACTGACAAGAAGGCTATTGGGTCCAACACACATGAAGATTGAAGCATTTTATTCCTTCAGGAATGAATGGTGCTGCCAATTGCAGTATTAGGAATACAAAACCATCTCAGAATTCAAAGTTTGTGTTGAAGACAAAACAACTTTCTAGGAGAACAGATGTGACAAGGTACCATTCTCTGTTGCTTTCAAGGCCTGCTGGTGTAGCCTGCTAGCAGCACTGGGATGTACAGAACTGCCCACAGCAGAGCCAAGGACATGCTTCTGACACAACCTACTGTTCAGAGCCTCAGGAAGAAAGACCTGATCAACAAAATTAGTTAAAAGTTGATCTTATCCTTCATTCTATTAAAAAAATCATTAGTAACTCAATTTCTCTGAGGAAAAGGTTTAATCTGAAAAGCTTTTTGTGGCAAGTTCTTTATTTTAAACACAATTAGTGCCCATTGGTACCTAAGACTAATTCATGCAACAGCATCTGCAGTGATGACTTTTTTTGCTGCCCAAGAAAAATTTACACTGAAATATGGAATAAAGCTATATCAAGGTTAAAATAAACTACCCATTGCAGCCAATGCCAGCCAAGAGAATAAGATCCAGCACTGCAATCCTTTGTACTGTTGAAGCACTCACTCTCTGTTTTTCACATTTTCAGCTTGTGCAGATTTTTTCTTTGTAAACTCAAATGTCTGCTGAGACTGGCAGTAGAAGAAGAGTTGTGATTAAACCCTTCTTCTGTCCAGCCCCATTCCTTGAACAATTGGATGTAAAAGAAATAAACTATGAAGTCTCTCTTCCAGCAGTCAGAGTATCACAAAATAAATTGTAGTTTATCTGTAACAATCAAACTGCCCATTTCTCCAGGCAGATGAAATATAAAATATGCAGTAATGCTTAGAGCGCTTGCTAATTATTTAACAGAGGGATTTTTCACACAAAACACATTTAAAAATTCAAAAGCTTCACTAGTTCTAACCAGAACATTTAAAATAGATTTTTATCAATTATATCTTAAAGCAGAGGACTGCAACTGACCCCATCTTGCAGCCTGAATTCAGCTGAATCCTCCACAGTATTATAGACCCTTCTGCAAAATGAGTTCTTAACAGGAAAAAAAATACAGTATCACGTATCACTAGTCTGAAGCAGGAATGATTTCTAAAGACTGGCCAGGAAAAAGCAGTGTCAAGACTGGGAGGGGATTTCCAGTTCTGCCTTGTCTGAACTTCAGTTACGTGCCTCCTAGTTTCTCCGTGCTTCTGTTCACCCAGCCTTTGTAGCAATCTTCATACATTTTGTGAAACTCTGGAGCTGAGGTGCTGCAACACACAGAAATTTCCAGTGAGTGTCATTTACAGCAACATTTTATTGTTCATCATTCAGCATCCCCTTTCCTTAAGCGTCCTAAATTTGGGGTTTGTTTTTTCTTTTCAGTGGAGCTGCTCACATCAGTTTATCAGCTGGCTGTCCCTATGTCCCTCTTTTGAGCTATGTCACCACTTCAGCGCTATCCCACCCATCTCCCCCTGCAGTGTGAGCTCCTTTCCTAGGGGCTGCAAATTTATCCTACTATTTATTTTGTTCATTCATCACGGTTGTTTAGGAGAAAAGGGGGACTATGAAGAAATGTTGACATCACTAGTTTCCTTTTCTCCAAATCTTTCTTAAACAGATATGTAGGACCGAAAGTGATGAGAAGTTAGGGATTGTAGTATCCCAGGGACACATGAAGAGAACTAGAAAAAATTACAGATGATCAAAAATTGAACAGATTAAGAGTTTGGTTAGGTTAAAAAAAAAAAAGAAAGAGAAGACTAAAGGTACACATGCTGATAGTCTTCAAAATACATAAATTCTATAGTAAAATGGAAGGGATCGATCTGTTCTCTGCATGGATAGGGCAAGAAGTAGTGGGGTTAAACTGCACCTAAGGTGTTTCTAATTGGAGGCAACAGAAAACAGTCTTAAGATAAGGAAAGTGGAGGACTCGAAGATATGCCTGGGGAGGTTATAAAGTTCCATCCCTCAAAATGTTTTAATAATTTGGATATTCACCAGGAAAGAGATGGGGAGATTCAATCTTGCTTTATGGTAGCAACATCACGGGATGAACCAGATGAACTCCTCACATTCCTTTCCATCCCAGTAAGTTCATGCCATAGCTGTGAAGTCCAGAAAGATCCATTCATTTTCCCCTCTTCCATTCACATATATTAACACTCACCCCCTCACCAAAATTAAGGTTTATATTACTCCAGGCCAAGGGCTCTGTCAATTCCAGCAGCTCCTGCCCTCAAAATACCCAAGTTCATTTTACGAAGTGAAACACGTGCCATCTTGCGGAGGAGGATGAATGCCTCCCATGTCCCTTTTTTGCCCATGTTAGAGAAAAATTTCTTCTCAACTCAAATCTGATCATAAGATTGGCTCCAAGCATGTGAGCAAGATGCCCGAGTCAGGAGTGGGACCACCACAAACACCTCTGCACAGCCTTTTATCTGTTGCTAATACTGATCTGATATTTCAGAGGAAGGTGACACTTCCCCAAGTCACCCTAGAAGTAACACAGACAGGGACCATGGGGAGAGAGTTTAATCAAAACAACAAAAAAATATTATTTCATAAGCCTTGCAGGCAACACACAGAAAATCTGGAGTGTGGGATTAATGGACAAATACAACACATAAACAATACACTGACTGTAGTGAGTTAATCTTTATTCCAAACAGCTTTCCAAATAGGGAAAAGTAAAAGGAAGTAACAACTAGACTGAAAAGGCACACAGAGTCAGTTCCTTAAAGTGGCTCTCACATTCCTCCATCTGACTCTCAATGGAAGGCCAACCTTAGAAGAAAATCAGATTCACGTTGAGGACCCCAAGTTATGACAAGCCACCACCATAGTCAGCCTTCCCCTGCTGTCTCCCACCTGTTGCCATATCTTGTCACAGCAAGGAAACATAATTTTAACGACAGATCCTTCATGCCTAACAGTAAGGGCTCTTCATCCTTCCTTGGGGATACCAACTCCCCACTTCAGCTTTAATTGCTAAGCCCTAGGTCAAACCTGCCCTTTCATACTAATTGTGACTGGGAATTTATGAAGCCCCACCAGGAAACAGCACAGGCTGTTTGCTCCCCCTGTCCTTTTTGGGAGGCTGTTGAGACCTTCAGTCCCCTGGCTGTCAGCAGCCTCCTTCTTCCTAATTTCCAGTCCCCGTTTCCTCATGATAAATCTTCCCTGGCACCAACAAGGTTCAGCTCAGTAATGCTGTGTTCAGTTCACCACACCCAGCGCTGTTTTTAGGGAACCACTTCCAGAGGTCACCACACCATATGTCCTTCTGCATTCACGTAGTTGAATACGTGTCTTTAAGCAAACAAAATGCCTGTAGTTACAGGCCAAAACCTACAGGCACAGCACATAGAAAAGTTACCTGATTTTTGTGTGTGCGCCCATCATGAGTGACACACCATTGTATGATGGGAGATACCTACATTTTGGTAACATCAGAAGTAAATTTGGGTCACACAAGAGAGAAAGAGCTGTGCAGCCATCAGGGTACAGGGCACCAGGCTGCAGGCAGGATTATTACATGCCTCAGGTCAAACAAGTGTACTTTAATCCCTACTTTTCAGCCTTTATTAGGCTAAACAAGATGAGCTTCAGGACAGGTTTCCAGCATATTGAAGCACAAGTTACAAGACACTTTCTGGCAAGACAGACCATTGCATTTGGATCTTGGTTTTGCGTATCTTCTTCTGTTACAACGTAACACCATTTTGACTCCATCTGTGATTGCTGTGCTGGGAAGACAACAGAAAACACAACACTTGTGGCTAGAAGCATCTATTAAGCTTAAGCATCTGGAAGTCCTTCCTGGGACCCGCAGAACAGGACCTGCCATAACAGGAATCAGAAATGCGAAAGGAAAAGCAGCCTGCACTGGTATGCTTCGTGGCCCACACGCACGCCTTTAAACCACCACCATCAGCTGGGGATTTCCCGCCTGTGGCACCCTCTCGGGCTCAAAACCAGGGAACCGCGGAACGCTGGGCGGTAAGCTGTGCCCTTCTGACGGCACGGGGCAAGGAGGGCAGCCGACTGCTTTTGCAGTTATCACCGAGGCCGTGGGGAGGCACTGGACGCGAATCGGAGCAGCGCGGGAAGGTGATGTGAGGTAACCCCTCCCCTGAACAGTTGCAGAAGTATTCGTAATGCAGAGGGTAGCCCTTTGGCCCGCTCTTTAAGAAACGCCTTAGCATCAAACTCGCACAGCTAGGGAGCGCACCTGACTGCGCTCAGCCTCAGCGGGCGCCATTCCAACACCCCGAAATTAACCCCCGTACCCCAGGATCGCCACCGGGACAAACACAGCGCTCCGGATGAGCGGGCGGGGGGGTGCTGCCGGATCCCGTAACGCGGGGATATTTCGGCAGGACGCGCAGGTACGCCGGGCCACTCCGGCTCACCTCCCCTCCGAGGCAGCGGCCGCCCTGTGACTAACGCAGCCTGACAGACGCGGTCACCGCGCTCGTCTCACCGCCAACCGCCCCTCTCCCCCCGCGCCGCCCCCGCCAACCGCCGCCCCCACCAACCGCCGCCCCCGCTGACATCACCGAACTGGATTTAAATAGCACCACAGCCCCCTGCCTCCCGGATACAGCGCGCCCCATTGGCGGCGCCGGCAGCCTATGGCGGCGCAGCTCTGCTCCCTTCCGCCAATGGCGGGGCCGCCGCTGCCGCGCCCCTCCCCTGTCGCTAAGGGAGGGAAATACAGCGCGGCGCGGCGGGCTGTCAGGTGTGCCGGGCCGGGCCGTGCTCCGCCACGCTGTGCGGCCGCCCGGGGACGGGGATCAGCCGTGGGGCTGGGTGGGTTTTCTTTCCTTAGCCTCCCCCCCCTCCGTGTTTTTTATCCCTGCTAGGCGAGCTCCTGCAGCCAGGCGCGTAGCGCGGCGGTGCCGGCGCGGGAAAGGAGTGCGGAAAGTGGCCGTTTTCGCCTTTGTTTTTAAGGGCTCCGTCGCTGGCGCCCTCGGGGGGTGAAATGACGGACGGGCGTCGGGCGGGGAACGGCCCCGCCGCCCCGCTTGTTCGGGGAGAGCTCCGGGAGATGTGCTGGTGGTGACTCGGGGGGTAGACAGGCTGGTGGGGCTCCGCGGCCATGGACGGTGGATCTGCGGGAAGAGGACGGGATGAGAAATAAACGCACCGGGCAGCGGTGTTAGGAGAAGCGGGGGAGAAGGAGCCGGATTGGGGCTGGGGACCTCCGCCCGCCGCCGGAGCCCCTGGATGTTTGCACGGCGCGGGAAGGCTCCCCGTCGAGCTGCAATGGACGCTGTCCGCCGCTGGCCGCAGAGCGGAGCCGCGCTGCCGCCGCCGCCGCCGCCGAGGGAGAGCCGCTCGCCAGGAGCCGGCCCGCAGCGCGCCCCTCGCCCCGCGCCCAGGAGGGGCCGGGGGTTTCCTCTTCGGCAACGCTCCGCTGAACGCCGGCGCTGCTGGCGGCCGCACAGATAGGGCGTGTGGCAGCCACGGCTCGAGCAAATAGGTAAACGCCACTGTGTAGTTGTGCTGTTCGGAGGAGAGAGAGAAAAAGAAATGATAATAAAAAATAAGAGGCTGCGGCTGTTGGGCCTGGCACAGGGGACGGGCACTGCACGGGGAGATGTAATAAGCGCCTCTTCTGCTGAGCCTTGTGCGGCGGCGAGGTGTAGTGTGAGGCAATGAAATCCTTACGTAAGGCGGGCTGGGTGCCTGCCGGCTCCTGCATCCCCAGGATGCCCCGCCAGAATTGCCCGGGTCTCTCCCTGCCCTGCCGCAGCGTCGCTACGGGCCTGTCCTAGAAGCAGACCTTCATCTGTGAGAGCTCTTGTATTGCAGAACAAACAAAAAATCTCTTACATTCCAAACTCTGAAAATTTAACTCGTTGCACTTGTGACCAAGCTTACAAGCTTGAAAGGAGAATGTATAAATCTGCTTTGTCTTCAAGCTGTCATAGTGTACCTGAAACATTTCTACTTGGTTACTGTTTCCTGCTTCACACCCTCCAAATATTTCTGACTTATTTCTTTCCCTTATCCACAGTGTGTTAATACATGGCCTGAATATCCTAAAGATGTCGGTGTGCATACTCAAAAGGCAAATGTGTGTGTAGAAACTGTGGGCAAAACACTGAACAGGGTTGAGACATTTCTTGGCTTTAATCTCGGTTTCTGGCTCTGCCTACGATTTAGCGCAAGGTGATGAAACTTTCTGCCTTGCAGCTTTTCTTCCCCCTTCATCCCCAAATTGAGAACAAAACTTATGTCGTACTTTTGCTGGGGAGATTTTTTTTTAAGATAAGAAATTCCTATGCAACATGAAATATTAATTATTGTAGGAGAAGCTGCAAATACCTACTATAGAGGCCCTGGTAAAAGTAAAAATAAAAATCAAAATAATAGTTTATCCTTCCCTGACACAAAACCACCGAGGAATCTAAAATCTGAGATGTGTGCCTGCTTATGTCCTTATGATGAAGTTTGTGTCAAGGTTTCTTTCCCTTTGGGAGAGGGGAGTCTGCAATAAGAAATCCTTCCCCCCACCATGTCTCTGTTTCCCCCTTTTCCTTACCTGTTATCCCTGTCTGTGAAGGATGAGGACTGTGAAGCCTTGTTTCCCCTTCTGTTTTTGCAGGACTCCTTGGATGAATGGGAAGTAAGTGCCAGGAGCACTCGGTGATGTCCATGGGAGGAAGGCACAAGCTTCCAAGGCCCCGTTCCCTCCATCTTGAGCCTTCTGTGATGATTTGCAGCAGCACAGGGAAGTATGAAGCACTGAGGGACTGAAGTCGGTGTTTAAACCTGACTTCACTTCAGCATAGGTGACCATGCAAGGTTGAGATCAAGGGAGGACCGGGGGCAGAATAGCAGAATTACTTAAGCTGCCTCTTTTAGAAGTTCTCTTTTGAAGATTACGGAGCTATTTACAAAAGATGACTCTCCACATCTGTTTATGTTTACAAGTCCTGGGAGAAGAGGACGGTCCACATTCTTTTAAATTCAAGATACGTTTTGTGAATCTCTATCACCTTACTGATTACAGGGGAGCTGTATTGATTTAAGTTAGTTCAGGAATTAACCCATCTAAGTTTTAAAAAATTGGAATAATACTGTCCCTCTCTTTTCAGTGTCAGATTTGCCCTTCATATTACTTGTGTTTCATAATCCTCCTAGCTCTCCATTTCATCATTACCAGACCAGCATCTCTATTGTTAAAAAAAAAAAAAGGTGGAGGAAAAAAACCCTTGAAAGATATGAAAGATAGTCCTTTTACAATCTGATTGTTACTTTCATGTTTCAATAAATTTAGGGCACAAGCTTGCCCTATTTTTTTAATAGTCCAATTTAGTTTCATTTACTTACACTGGTATTTTTTAAAGCCAGAAGATCTCAGGAAGAGAATGTGTTTGATGCACCAGAACCCTTCAGGGTTTTGATAAAGGACATTATATCATGAGTAACATCTCCACTTCTGTTATTCTTCTTATATAATAGCGACAAGATTGAATCACCATTTTTAGCTATTCTTCAGCAGAACTCGTAATCTATCAATGTGTCAGCTCAACAGCAGTTTTCTCTTCACACTAATGTGAACCAGAAGGTCCAGCTATCACTGATTTTGACAATTTTATTTTATCTGAGATTGCGTGCATTGCAGAATTTTGAAGAAAATTAATTGTAGGACCTATTATATTTTCCTAAAGATGTACAAAACACTGAATATGTTCTCTAAAATAATTTAAACTCATTTGTACTGAATAACATTCCCAAGTTAGGTGTTTCATAAGCCTTAAGCTGTAAACACTATAAAATATTTGTGTGATAAGTAACAACTATGAGACCAAATGCAGGTCCGATATTTTTTTAAATGCCTTGGATTGCCCTCTGTGTTGTTACATAATGCATCATAAAGAAATACGTGCCTTCATTCTCTTTAAATCACTCCGGCATGGAGTCTTCCTTCAAGTCCTCGTTATGCAAGTCCTTGCTACGGTTAATATCTGTCAGGTCAGCATGGTTACTTAAAAAACAAGGTAATCACAGACTTTTTGTGAAGCTCCTTGCATTTCTGGAATTTACAATGAGTCAGTTCCAGGTGCTTTCGTCCCTTTCTCAACTATAAACTAAATTATTATGAACAAACAGTTTTTTCCCTATTAGAAGAAAGTCCCATTCATTCCATTGTATCACAAGGTAATCTTTTTTTGTTTAGTTGCATCTATAAGCTTATTACGAGTATCTCAGTGCACTTTTCCAGTGTCAAAATACAGTGGAATAGACCAGAATACAGTAATATTTTGAATGTCTGTTGAGAAATGCAAGCATATAACTAAGTACTGAAAGAATATGTAGCAGTAAAAATCCATGACCAATCTAGCAAAGCTGTTAGGTAACAAAAAATCCATGTAGGCATTAAGTGCTATTATTTAAAATAAAATCTGTGTTATACAGTGTAAGCAGCATTCAAGTGAAATTGATGAGACGTCTTTATAGAACAGAAAATCATTTTTTAAAGCTAAGATGTTACGACATTCTGTATTTCTTTACTTGGGAAGTGGAATTTTCCTTGTCTTTTCGGAAAGGCATAAACTTAAAAACAAGCCTGTCAGAGAATTAGGTACACTGCCTAGTTTGTGGTGTTTTTTCCTCTATCAAACATAGAGATCATTGGTGGAAAAAAAATGAGGAGGAACCTATCTGGGTATTCCGATATTACGGAGATCTTTCCAAATAGCCAGTCCTTTAATAAGGCCTCAGTTTTGAAAATACTGAAATAGGAATATCTCAAAATTCATAATACTGACTGTATCAAGAAAAATTTTGCTCTCAGTTTATACATGTGGAAGTATAGGAGTAGTAACTCAGTGATGTGTCACCAGGAAATGAATGGTTTTTTTCATATGCTATTAATAGATCTATTAGTTTAACTAATCTCTATTACATTTTTACATTTTTTAAGCTTTTTTTTTGCCGTGATAAATTTGGGGTGCTAGATTATTTATTTACTTCACTTTTCCTTCTAGTATTTCAAAAGGTTGAACTATATTCTGTTCAGGTTTTGCTATGATACATGGAAAATATTTTTTATTCCCTTTGCACATAGTAGGTTGGTGGGAGGAGGTCTGCACTGTAAAATAATGAACCTACTTGAATTGTATAATCCAGTGGGAGATTAAATAAGAGCAGGATGGCTCAGACAAGTAATTTGTCACAAGTGTTTGTGCAGTTCTGTGTTTTATTTCAAGTTGGATTCATCAAACATGATAAGGAGTGATTTCTGTCTGATATGAAGCTCCCATCCAAGGAGACTAAGTGGTTTAAGTTTAAACTGTGATTTGAAAATACAGGGAAATGTTACTGGACAGTTGACAGCTCGGTTCGGTAGTCAAGGTGGATGCAAGGAAGTAAATTGGAGAATACTGGTTTTGCACTGTCTAAAATGTGTCCATTCAGAAGTAAGAAAGAAAATGTGTCACAAATATATTACTATGGAGCAGTTACTTTAGCTATAAGACACTTCTGTCTATAAAGCACAAAGATTTTACAATAAATGTCTGAATTACGTAGATTATAAAGGGTACCGATGCTGTCAGAGCAAGCAAGAAATGTTGATGTGATAACCTCTGATACTTAAGTGGCACTTCCTGACTGTTTTTACAGTATTTCATAAGTTTACAACAGAAATTTAGTAAAAAAACTTATTAAAAATGCACAAGGTAAGCACTAGTGTAGTATCTATTTAATTTTTTTAGATAGGCTGATTATCGTATTTAATGAAGTAGAATACGAACAAGAAGGCCCAGAACTAAGATTCCTTTAAAAGGGGGATTTAAAAAAATGGACATTGGACTCATTCTTAGTTTTCATTAGTTACTATCTCTTTTAATACAATTTTCCCTTTTGTAAGTTCCTTTCTGTCTCATTTCCTTCAGAAATACTAAGCCCCTGCCCCGAAAGGGAGAAATATAATGGCTACAATTAGCTTCTGTTTACTGGAGCAAAATGATTTTTTCCCAAAGTGAAATAAATGCATTAATTTGCTAGTCTTCTAGCTATTTTTCCCTATGTTATTTCTGAAAAATTGATCATGATGTCCATTTAAATGCATCTCACTACAGTATAGCAGCTGTAATCTAGTGTTTTTCTCTTTGGTAGTCAGATACATGTAATTCTCAGCCTATTCGCTTTTAAGTACTTGAAAGCTGAATCAGAAAAAATATTTTTGATAATGGTAAGTTTGACTTTTCAGTTTGTACTTCCTTTTGAGTTTTTTAAGTAAATGCAACGTAGCCTGATTATCAGAAAAATCGAGGCTTACATAATCAAGCCATACATTTTTCTACTGCCTCCCTTCTCCCACTTAGCTCCATCTTACTCTGAAAAATGAAAAATTTTGAATAGAAGATTACTATGGGATACTGGTTATATACAGCTTTTCATGAAATAGCATAGCTAAGCTATTTATATGTATTTAATAAAAGAAAGCAATAAACAAAATATTAAAACCTTGAGATGGCTAAACTTTAAAATTAGAGTAATCATTAAATACAGCATTAATGGTACCTAGCTGTGTAGCACTGAGTCTTTTTTCTTTGCATGGGGCATTAGGGTACTTCTATGTATTCCTTATTCAGAATAAGAAAAATAAGAACGTCATACCCCAATTTTTTTTACTCATCGTAAAGCTAATGCTCCTTCGTAAGGGAGCTGATTTTTAGAGGATGAGCAGTGATTGTTTTTGACAAAATGTATAACAAATGAATCAAAAATTTGTTGTGCTAGAATAATTACAAATTGAATTAATTACAAAGAATAATATTAAAATTTTGTCTAAATATGTTAACATGAACTCTTACCCATAGGTGGCAGTCAGCTTTCACTGTAGTAGGGATGCCAAACTTTTGGTTCATGGTATTCCCGCTTATGCTGGAATAATGTTGATGGGGTATGCGTATGGGCACGCACATAAATATATACATATCTGTATGTTGGGAGACAAGCAAGGAGGTAAAATTTACTCTAAAATAAATTAGTAATTAGGAGGACTCTGAATGACTATATATAAGCAAAAGGAATTATCGTATTCTGGAGAAAAGGTCCAGGTATTAATTTTTAAAACCACACAAACAATTTTTTATCGGTCCATTGCTGACGCTCATCTAAAATAGGGAGTGATAATTCAGAAACAAGCAGGTGCCCCTAGAAATCGAGCAGACAGGCAAGTATCTTGCCAGCCTTAGAGAACACAACCTTGTACCGCACCCAATCCTCCAAATTATGTTTCTGTTTCGTCACCCATTATCAGTAAATTACAGAAGCACCACAGTGATGACACTCTGCCCTGGAAATCCCAGCAATAAGCTCCCTTAAACATTGAGCAAATACAGAAAAGGTGCTCGAGGTGAGGGTGTCCTTTCAGATGTGGAGAGCAAGCAAAACCTGGGGGCTGTAGTTCTCTGTCCCTTAGCAGGGCTGGCATTGACACCCGTGGCAGCGCTGCACGAGGGGAGGACGCTGCTTGCGGGAGCAGAGATCCGCTCG
Organism: Syrrhaptes paradoxus; assembly: GCA_013400615.1. Classification (NCBI taxonomy): domain Eukaryota; kingdom Metazoa; phylum Chordata; class Aves; order Pterocliformes; family Pteroclidae; genus Syrrhaptes; species Syrrhaptes paradoxus. Next base: position 174,882 of record VZTO01019603.1, read on the forward strand.
GTTTTGCCCTCGGCTTTTTTAGGGCTTGACGCAGTTTATGGGGATTTCCTTTTGCAATGTTGCTAAGGAGGGACCCCGCCAAAACTGGAGGGAATAGGAGCTAATAAGGCCAAGTCATCTCAGAATAAAACAAGCAGAATTTGTGAAACCACATATGTGATGTGTGGGGATGATAGCACTCTCCTGAGAAAAGAAGACCAAAAACTGAAATTCCTGAGAAGGTAAAATCATATTATTTTTACTATTACAGCTACACTGGGACTCCGTTCAGTTAAGATTAATCTAATATTGTGTCAAAGTAGGCCACCGTACACATTTAGCAGAGGTAAGGAACTAGCATTTTACTAAATGGAAAATTGGAAAAATACACAATTATGTGTTGCTGCTACAATGTTTTACTGTGATGCAAGATTAAGGGCTCAGAACGGAGTGGAACGGTGCAGTATTATTAAAACAGAAGGCCTAATTCTCCTTATGCAAGAGTCACAGCAGCACACATCATTGTATAAGCCAAAGCAGGCAGTATGATTTCATAGTCAAACAGGGTATTTCCACATATGTGCAACCACGACATGACTAATTAGATACTTGCATATGCACAGCTCCATTTGATCCCCAACTCTAATAATTAGGAGGATTGCACTCCACATTAATTTACACTCTTGTGTAACACTACTGAATACAAGATAGCAGGTGGCAATTAACTGGTTGGTGACAAACGTGTAAATTTGATATGCATTTTGAAAATCAAAGCTTTCATATCCAGCTCTGACCTTGCCATAGGAAAGGCTGGAGAAGACCTCCTCAGCCGCTGGGCCCAGTCCCAGCTATTGCAGGCAGCCATCTTGCGCTGTTCAACTTCCTTCAGAGAGATCAGACTCCATTTTGAAGCTGCCCTTGCCATGAGGTTGCTCCTCATTTTCCGTTCCTCTGAATGGTTAAAGATTTCAGATAACGTGTATTCAGCACCAGCTGACCCTCTCACGTTCTGTGAGATCTTTGACTTCAGGTTAAAGAGCATTTCTCTCTCCTGCTGTAAAGTCCTTTCCAATCTGTCACCCCTTGAGCTTTCGTAGGTTATTGCCAAAACCTGCTCAGCCTCAGTTCTGCCGAAACAGCTAGGTCATACCTGTTCATAGAGGAGTATGCGTTTGCCCACTGTTCTAACCCTTATTTGCACCTTTTCCACTTTCAATAAATCTCTTTTAATGTGCAGGGTTAGAAGCCGACAAGTACTCCAGACATGATGTCATCAGGGCCTCTCATGGTGGCATTAATACCTTCCTATCCTTGTAAAGTACAGCAACTAATATTTTGATAATTTTGATAATTTTTAACTTTTTTATTCAGACCTACAGCCTATCAACATCTCACAGGCCTTGAGGACTGATCGAAACACCCAACTTACCCTTTTTTATGGATGGTGATAGCAAAAGTTCTTATTATTTGTTCCCCACTTATGATCTTGAACTTTGCACTGTTACACTGGTATTGCATGACAAGGGTGTCAAAAGGCCTTTTATAAGAAGGGTGGAATCAGTTTCATACAAGCCACGGGCTTCCCATGAATTTTCTGGCACGTCCAGATTTGTTCAGGAATCTGTACACTTGGCCACGACTATGGACGTGAGCTGGCACGTGCACGTGATGTGGCGTGGGGCTTTACAGGTGAGCTAGCTTGGCTCCCGGAACAAAGTTCTCTCTAGTATTACATTCCCTCGGGCACATCACGATAGGTTATTTCAGGTAAGCCTTCAGAAAGTTGTACAGTACTTCTGACTCGGTGTCCTGCATTGGCTTCACTTGGGAGCTCTGGAAGGAAGAGACCAAATTCTGAAATGTTTTTCCAGGATCAACAGAGGAGATGGATTTATTGTCACACTGTATTGTTTTTATTGATCTTGTGGGTTAATCTCCGTTTTACAGGTTATGCCCATAAAGGAGATTGGGATGTAGAAGAACTGTGTGGCATTCTTGAACAACCTGTAAAAATAAGAATTTTTTAAAATAGAAAAATCTAGAGGGTTTGAGTGGTTTTGTTTCTGGAAGTTAAGTAACATTTTGACTGTCTCATTAAATAAGCACTTTTTTCTTTCTTTCTTTCTTCTCCTTGTCTTCCCTTGGAACTTGCTGTATGAAATTTGTATTGTGGCATTATTATATCACAATTTTATTTGCTATATTTTAATTCTGTGTCTGTGAGACAACCAAGAAACTTGACCACTGTGGTTTATCTTTATAGAGAAAATAGGATATGGGAGAACTCTTGCTAGGTTTGGTGATGCTGAGTTTCAGGATCCTGCATCAAGCCCATCACACAAAATGACTTTTGTGCCCTTTGTTATATGATATTCCAGTCCCTCTTTGTGCAGACAGTGCCCCAGCTTTGTGTTATCAGCTGGTCATACACTTAATTCCTAGGCTAGGGTAGTCAGTGAAAATAATTAGTAAGATCTGTCTGGGATCATTCTTTGGGGAAGCCCACTAGCAACTTCTATCTAGCCTGAGACTTCCTCTTCAAAACTACTTGCAAGCTTTTATTCATATTAAGAGTTAATTTAGTAATTGCTGTCTTCCTTTGTTTATTTTTTTAAGGTTGCGTACCAACAAATTTTTCCTGAAATCCAGTCAGATTAAGTCAGCTGATTTCCTTGATGTAGGAAAGTAGTGTTTGGTGTCTTTTTAAATGTCTGGCTCGTGTGCCATAATCTATTCTTGGGAAAGCTTTCTGGTTTTTTTCTTATTTTCTATTTATACAATTTTATCCTTCACTTTGTTGCATCCAAGTTCTTGGTGGGCAGTCCCAATTCCCCCCCCCCCCCTTCAAACTCTGATTGCTTCTAAAATCATATTTGAGGTGGGTACTCTTCTGTTTGCATTCAAGGACCAATCTTTATAAGTTTTCCCACCTAGAAATTAAGAAAGCAAGAATGAAACTAATATTTTTTGCCATTTCACTTCCATATAAACGATTCATGGAGAAGCTCACTCACAGAGATGGTGGGGAAACACTGATTTTCTTGGAGTCTTTAGCATGTGGCCGAGAAGACCATAGCCATAAGAGCCTCTAAATCCTGCAATTTACTGCTCCAAGACTTTCACAATTCACTTCTAGTCCGGCCAAGGGCTAGTCATATCTTACAGGTTTTATAAAGCCTTAAAAAGAAACTGAGCATAGCTGAACAACTGGGTTAAGGTCACTACAAGTTAAAAGGCATGCTTTAAAAACCTGAAGTTATACCCAAAGGAAGAAAACAGGAAAGAACTTATATATATATATATATATACACACTGTTGTACACTGTTAAGTGTATAAAAAAATGAGTTTGAGGAAAAACTCACTGGCTCATGTGGCACTAGTTTTTAGCAGTGGCTCTAGACAAAGACACAAGTAACGACAGACATCAGGGCTGAGGACCAAGCCGGGTGAACTAGTTAAAGAAAAGAATTAGTGAACAAATGGGAACGAAACAGGCAGCTTTTGTGAAGGGAAGCCATGCCTCGCCAGCACAGGGAAAGGAGATCTGGTTGACACACCTACAAGGAATTAAAAAAAAAGACATTGAATATCTTTTACCAAAGGCTCTCAAAGAAATTAAGCTTCATGGGCACAGAGGGAGCATCTCATGTGGACAAATACATCAAAAGATGGGAAGGTGAGTGGCTGAGCAGCAAACCAGCCCAGGAACCTTGGCGTAGGTAACTGCATGGTGATACCCGGGGGGAAATGACGGACTCTCCGCTGGCTGTTACCCTTCTGGAGCAGCATCGTGGGGCTGTGTAATAGACGTTTCCACAAAAACATCAATGCACTTGGGCAGGGGTTCGAAAAGCAAGAAAAATGGTAGGAATTGCAAAGAAAGAGACAGGGAAGAAAATAAAAATATCCATGATTATGGTGCTGTGTGGAACTTTTCTACCACTTTCCAAGTCTTGCACATGTTTCTTGGGCCTGGCTGCCTTTAACATAAATGCATAGCAACACATGTGTTTAAAAAACATTGCAAAATCAAAGCTAGGAAGCCAATATCTGACAAACAAACAAACCCCACTGTACTAAAAGAAAACAACAGTTTGCTTCACAGGCTTCTCCCCCACCTTCAGAAAGGCCAAGAGGAAAAGAAGCAATGTAAGAGGGTAGCTGTGGCACTGCTGGAAACATGCAAAGGAGTGATGAAAGTATGTGGAACAGTCAGATTATACTTTGACCCTTATTTGTACCTCTCTTCCCCTATTTTATCCACCTGGATCAAATCTATTAATAATGGTAAAGCAGTTGTTACAATGCCACACTCAAAATCATGAGTAAGCAGGAGAGAACGTTATGGCCGGGACCATAACACACACGCACGCACAAAGCGCTGGGCAAAAGAGACGTGGCAGCGGACTCTGTTGACATGGTTTCCTCGATGAGGCAACTGGGAGTATCTCAGAGATCAGGGTTATTTAATATTTTCGTTAATGACCCTCTACCAACAGCACAACCCATGTGTCAACAGTACTGGTGAGATCTGCTAACAAGGCAAGAGCTGGGAGCTGCTGTCAGCACAGAAGAGGACTAGGCTGTGGCAGTGGAAGTGAACAGCTGTGTCCACTGCCTTAATGAACCAGGTAAAAATGTGATTAAAAACCACGGCTGCACACCAAGGAACTAGTAGGAGTTTCAACTACAGATGGGAGCTCATGAGTTAGACTCTCCAAGACAGCCATGAGGGTCCACAAAGGTCACCAGGTGACCTGCGGGGCACTGGGGTGATGCAGCTGGGAAAGAAGCAAACACGGGTGTAGGGTATAGCACGTGCATACGAGGAATTTCCGTTACTGGTACCACTTTCCAGACCAAATCGCATCGGCGGTATCATTCGTGATTCAGGTCACCTTAGGAAACAGGAAACAGAACAACATGATCCAAGCTATTCTGGACGAGATGGAGCTCGCCTGCAAGAACTGGTTAAAAAGGGTTGCCTTCATTAACCAAATATAGACAGGAAGGGGATATTTTTCTTTAAGGGATTTTGTTCTCCAGCTCCCACAGCCTTCCCCATCCATTCTGCTCAGGTACGTGTGGGAAACTGAAGGCCAGGAGGAAGCCGGGCTGGATGCACTGATCAGGTCCTCCGCAAGGCATGGAGAGCGATCGCAGCAGCTGGTGCTCAGCCAGCGGGACTGCCCTATGCATGACGGATGGTAACATTTTTCACCACTTTAAGGCGACAGCAAATATTTTAAGCATGGTGATCAATATTGTTCTCTAGCATCTAATTGATCATCAGTAAATATCTTATTAAGATGCTTAACAGTGTGCTCTTCTGCAATCAAGGCCAAGATGTGGCCAGATGCTCATCTTAATCTCTGCAGACACATTTCTAATGATTTGTTACAGTGCCTAGAGGAAAGGTCCCTGGTCTGAAGTGAGACACCTGGATGATAAAAGCAAATTATAATTATTCATATATTGTGTTTGTGATGTCAGATTGTCATCTAAAGACAGTGGTGAAACCTTGTAGTATAGGCTACTGCTAGAATCCTGGTAGTAAGACTGCTCACGTTAAGTCACTCCCAAGGCGTAAGGTAGGATGTTCCTCTGTTGACAGTGCTTTTGCTTGAATGTTTATATTTGACTCGCTATTTCTGGTCTATCAAGAAACCACGCAATGCTGAGAGAAACTGGATTTTGAAATAGCTCCATTGTATTGCAATGTTTTGGTTACCATTCTGTCCCGTGAAGATCTGGGTAAACTTCCTTTCTACTTACCAGAAATATGGCACAAGGTTGAGTAAGGCTCTATACCCGTTACAGAGCGCGACTAGGGAAGAAAGATACACCTGCTTAGGATTAGGATAGTGTCTCCTTGACTACTCAGTCCTCTATTCTTTGAGTAATCAATCCACACTTCTACAATGGCAACTTTTTGATCTGTTTTCTGCTAGGCTGGAGGAACTTCTATTGGAGTACAATTCTACCATCTATGAAAGCCAATCAGAGCAGCATATGCTACAGAAAGGGATTCTAGTACTTACTGAAATTCACATTTCTAGTCAATCTAATTTTGCTGTGAAAGCATTTTGTTTTCCTTTGACCCCTAGATTTTCTTGTTCTTTTTGAACCATTGAAACAGGAAAGATGGAATCCCAGCCCCATTGGAGAACTACACTGAAATGAGGGCCCAAGGTGTTCAAAACTCAGAACTGCTTGGGTAGTGTAGCTGGCTTTGAGCAGTCTTATCAACATTGCAGTTCAGAAAACTACATAACAAATTTAGGAAAAAAAAAAAATCCATTTATCATCTTGTGCAGTGTAACCCCAAAGGGTTTGAGTAATAATTTAAAAAAAGACTGAATTATGAATTTTGGTGGTCTGCCTTTTCTTTTTTTTTTCCAATTCTATACTTATTATTGTTGTTATCTGACTCTTGCATGTGTGAAAGCATGCAGATGTTTTAGTTTTGGTGGTTACTTCTGGAAAAAAAAAATAGGTGCGACAGTTTTGTAGGCGATTATCTAGTATTTCACAAACTCCAAACACCTCCTGAGTGGCAGACCTGGGATAGAAGACATAAAATTCACTGCATCATGGTCTTTATCAGGAAAGCCTGAAGTGACATGATGGACTAATTTCCAGCAAATCATTATTATTAGTAGTAGTAATGAAGTGAATTGTTCATTAATTAATTATTACAGTCTTTAGACTTTGACCTATTGATTATTTGACCTTATTTTAGGAGACGACAGAATGTGAAATCTCGATTATTGTAATAACATGGCAAAAATGAAAGGGATCAGTTAAGCAACAGCAATGAAGGTGGCAGTATGACAAGCGAGTTTGAGCAGTGGATACCCAGAAGAGCACATCGTCTGTGCCCTGAACCCCATCAGAGGTCAGGTGCACAAACTCCGTTGTCGGACTGAAGCACAGGGACTGCCCAAGAAACGGGGATTCCTGTGGTGCTCACCTATGCCATGGTCTTTTTCCTTCCAGAGGGCTCTGGGAGAAGTTGTCTGCTGTCACCCAGCAGGCCAGCGTGGAGCAGGACCTGTGTTCCCTGAGCCCTGTCCCCAAGCTGGAGCAGATGGCGTTACCTGGCACTCTTGCCCAGGTGCAGGTGGGCGGGTGTGACATGACTTAACTTCAGACTGGGTGCGATGCAAGCAGAAAGTAAAATACTTGTGACATCCTGCCAGGGAGCCTAATGACATTCCCACTGCCAACTGCGAAATCTGGAGACCTGATTGGAAGGGTGCTGCTTGTTAACCTTGGGTCCTGGTCGTAGGGATAAAAGCAGAGAGTGAAAGACTACTTCAGGATGTGGGGCATCATTATCCTCAGACGCTGCATAAGCCTGGTCCATAGCTGTGACCACATTTTGTTTGAACTTGAACTATACCTTCTTTAGGGCAGAGAAACATTTTCAAAATTGCCTGAACATCACAGCATTTTTTAAAGGTGTAATTTTCAGCTCTTCCATTGACCACTTTTTGGGGAAGTCGGTTGTTCACTTTCCCCTGATTTATTTGTCTGTATCACGGGGATAACTGTATTTGGCTGCTAGTGTGAAATGCTGGAGGGTCTTGCAATTGATGTTGTTTCAGATTGCAGTTTCTCTTGACGGGGAACAGCATCCTCAGATACAAATATATTAATTTCCTTCTTGGAGTAGAAGGTTTTCAGGAAATAAAAGCCAGTTCCTAATCAGGCAGGGAAATGAGGGCAGCATGGCATAGCCAAAGTGAGACAAAATATTTGTGATTTTAATATAAGATGCACATGTAAGTGTGTTGACTTTGCTTTGCGGAGGACAAGGTAATATGAAAAATGATAATTTTATTTGACTCAAATTATACTATTTTGTATAAGAGTTAAACCAGTCCCGCTGGGTATAAATAGCTGGGATTTAAGAAGAGGCCAAGGCCACCTAGAACTGGGATTTGTCTGCTGGGGGTCACTTGAAGACTATTCAGTTAAAACCTTTCCATTTCCAATGACCTTTTCTGAGATCAGGTCTCAGCTGGCACAGCCAGGGACAGGACTACCTCTGCCATCCTTCACACTCCCCCACACCTGCACAATTCCTAGACTGCCAAACACAACACATCAGCTAAATGCCTTTTAAATGAATAGCCTAGCAGTGAGACCACCTCCCAGACTAACCATGGTCTGTTGGCAATCCCAACAGACACATTCTTGTTTGGAGCAATCATTCTCCTCTTAGTATTACTCTCAATTTTATTTAAATATTCATCCAAGGCTGTAGCTACTGCTAAAAGCTGTTCATAGAGATCCATTAACAAAAACCTTTGGTTTCACCTCACCCGTCTTTAAACATCCACAGTGGACACCTCTTCTTCTCTGGCTCCCCTTTTACTTGTGGGAGAGACCCACGTACCAGGTCATCTCAGTCTGAACTGGGGATCTGAGGCAGGTCACAGGGGTTGTGCTCCAGAAAGCTCACTTCTTCCCATTGACTAAAGGGAGGCTGCAAGATTTGTTGGGATTGCAAGTGTTTTGATGGGATACATCACAGGAAGGTTTTGTTTTGTTTTTTTTTTTTCATTTGATGGATAAATTCTGCATCATTTGCACCCGTTGTTTCTCAGTGGAGCTGCACAAGCATACTTAAAGACAAGTTGTGGTCCATTATCTCAGTATGTTAATTAACCACAGGGTTTTTTTTCTGTATTTTATGCCAAAAAAAGTGGGTATGGGGATGAGTACAAAAAAATCTTGTTCATCATATTCTCCTTCTGCTCAGGGATACAAGGAGGCTTTCACTGGGTACAGAACATATTTTATTAACTTCATAGATTTTGTTTTGCATGTGATACAAGTATTTATTTTGCTGGATTCTCAA
>VZTO01019603.1:183785-223430 GCA_013400615.1 Syrrhaptes paradoxus
CGCCCAAATCTCCAGCCTGTCTAGGTCTCGCTGGATGGAAGCACAGCCATCTGGCGTGTCAGCCACTCCTCCCAGTTTCGTATCATCAGCAAACTTGCTGAGGGTGCACTCTACTCCCTCATCCAAGTCGTTGATGAATATATTAAACAGCACAGGTCCCAATACACAGGTCTCCTTCTGCTCAGGGATACAAGGAGGCTTTCACTCGGTACAGAACATATTTTATTAACCTCATAGATTTTGTTTTGCATGTGATACAAGTATTTATTTTGCTGGATTCTCAAAACTTATGGAAAAAAAAATAAAAAGAGAAACGTTGCCACATAAATGTCATTCCAGAAAACAAGCAAAAAACCCAAGGAGCCAAGAGCTCCACTTCTCAGCAGACACCAGCCACTTTGCACAAGGAGGGAACGTAGCCTGGACCTGCTGTAGCTGTATCAGTGCAGGTGAAAAGAAAAGGCAAGATTTCCACAGAACAGCATTTTGTCCAAAAATGATGTCTGCTTTCTGTACACTTACTAGCAGCACCTGAGGGATGGGACAAGTTGCGTTTCCCCATGAGACGTGTGAAACACCCCTTAGGTGAAGGCAAACAAGGTAAGTCTGGCCGAGGAAAAGAAGAGGAAAGCAGGGAGTATTAACTACAAACGAACAGGACAGTCCTCAGGAGGATAATTTTCTACTTTTAAATCTGGTGCCTGTACTAAAAATTTCTCCCAGCAGCATGTGCATGACTGATACTCAACTGATAATGCAAAGCAACAGTGACCCTGGCACCAATGCCGAGGCAATATTTACAAAAGGATGAACTATTTTTGAACAATGTCTCCAATGTACTAAGCACAAACAGGCTTTTCTTCAACATCAGGCATGCATGTTGTCTTGTTCCAATGATTTTGTTCATGTACAAATGTATTCATTGTGGACAATGCAAGGAAAATGTCATTCTCTATTTATATCCTGGTTTCCTTTTGTCCTCTTTACAGTATCTCGGGGCAGCGATGCAGAGCAGAATCTTGCTCTAAACTCACGCTGTTTTCTTCCCCATCCTCTGACAAAGCTCTTGCAGTTGCAGAGCCACAGAGAGTTAAAAGGGTCTCTACAGCAGATTTTTTCTGAGACACAAAGATTGCTCTCTCTCTCTCTCCCTCCACTTCCCAGCAGAGAAGATCTAAGTCCTACCTCTTGCTCCATCACTCAGGGTACATAATGGTCTTGGCAACGGAGGATGTGGTGGTCGCAGTGTTTTGAGCCCTGTAAGTGGATGCACCTGGCACATCAGCCTGAATGGGCGATGTTACGGCAATTCTCCCACAGTCACGTCTGAAACCATCCGCTTCATGAACAGCCTCTCGGTGATAAAGGCTGCCTCTTTGTTGACTTGGATAAGTTCCCCAGTACGGTTAAAACAGAATAATGGAGGACTTTGAAAGAAGGGCCCTTGCATGGAAAATAATTAATCTAGCAGTGGAGGAGCAGGGAGAAAGATTTAGTGGCACTTGAAAAGGAAAAACAACACCCAAGTCCAAGGACTAAACTAAAAGCACGGGTGCAGGCTCGCAGTGTTTTCATCGTGGAACAAATTGTCTGCCCTAAAAGCGTCATTCCTGGGCAGGTTGGCCACCTTTTTGGATAGGAATTAGGAATGTTATTTGAAGTGACAATTTGGGGAAAAGATATTTTGCCTTTCAAGTATCGCATGTTTTTCTCCAAGGTGGAAATTTCCACTGCTCTCAAGTGCAGCATTCCACTCTGATAAGCTTCAGTTTATTGGTAAGCTGATAAGCATCGTTTCAGTACATTTAAGTACATCTTAAAAAAAATCAATTTATGAAACTCCTTACTTCTATGATTAAAATAAATTTAAATTGGAAGCTCAGCCTTAAGCTGTTTGTCTTTAATAGATTTCTGCAATCTTTCCAACTATATGTGTACAAAGAAAATATTAATACATGCCTCAGACACAAGTAAAAGGAATATAACCATTCCACATGTTCTAAGAAATTGAAAAACTTATATTTCTAAAGAAAGAATATGTAACTGTTTTCCTGTGTGAGCCTTCTGAGGCCTGTACACTCACTTGAATGGATTTCCAGTAAAAAATACGCTTTATGCACAAGATTGACATCCAACTCACTGTCAAGCGTCAAAACATTCGCTGGTGCTTACAGACTCCGTAAAAGACTTGCTTTTTATTCCCAGATAAAATATCTCAATCAGGTTGAAGTGATTTTGTTCTCTGAAGGAAAAGTTTGGGACTTAATGAATATTACTAAATGAACTTTTTTTAAACCACGTAATACATTTTAGATAAAGGTTATATATAACACCAAATAAATGAACTCTTCTTGTAATTCGTACTTCTAATAAAGCATGATTTCGTATGCTTTAGCACATAAAAGATTAGATAGCTTTAAAATTAGAGCAGTCAAACTTCTAGCACAGCGTGAGATGAAGATAAGGAGTATTCAGTCACTGAGAGCATCTTTCCTTCATCACCGTCTTTCACCTCCTTAAGGAATTTTAAAATTGCATGTGAGCAATTATTAACTACTAGACAAAAATAACTTCGATTAGCTGGAAAATACTTTAAGATCTTTCAAATTTAGGGTATGGAGATAAACTGGCATGTGAGAGCATGCCTTATCGTTCCCATGAACTGAAGTTTGACCAGAGTTGGTAATTCTGACACTTGGAGAGATGATTAAACCCCCCAAATGATTGAGAGCTATGCATAACTCTCAAGACTAAATGAAGATGAAACGATCATCTCTTACAGACGTATGCAATATATATTATTTCAGCGGTTAGCTGGCAGCAATCATTCATTCTCATTTTTCATTCGTTTTTTAGAAAGTAGCATCTCCCAGAGTTAACACTGGCATCTCCAAATAAGGACAATATTGAAATTCAAATAATTTAGTTGGATTTTTTTTTCCAAAAATTCCTAACATTGCTTCATTAACATATTGCAAACACTCAGACAAACAACTGATTAGTCCCCTTTCAGATAATGAAAAACCTTTGGAAGTGTTTTAATATGATTTGGCGTCTAGTGAGCAAAGGGGAAAATACGCTCTTTTCAGTGAAGTTTTAAAACCTGTTTTCTCGATTTACAAAGAGCTGCACTATGTGCGTATCAATACAGAAGACCTTTTCTGCCAAAACGTATCATTTTATCTAAGGGCAACTCTTGGAAAACGCTTCTTTAGCAAGATCTTTTAATCAGATGATGTATGCTGAATGATTGCAGCTAACGATACTGTAGGATTTGGTTGGTTCTGCAGCAACCCGTATTACTGCTTTTTGTAATCTCACATTTCTTAGTAACAAAAAAGTTTAACTTCTGCAGTTGGAAGCTGTGCTAGAGTTATTTTCACAATCTGCTCAATTTGTCTACTCTTACATCTGACAATCCACCATAAGCAACTGAGAAACATTTTCTGCACGAGCTACATTAAGCCTCGTGGCAGTTATTGCTGTCTTGGCTGATCCATTCGAACCCATTTCTCCACTTAATCTGAAAGCCTAAAGCTCTTTCTTTTAAGGCTGCATCTCTTGCCTTGTGGAAGGCGTATTATCACTACAGCCATGGTCAGAGTCCAGGTACAGACGCAACGTGATCGATGAAAGTTACACAGGCTCAATGTTGGGTTATAATTGCTCTGGTTATTCCCACTCTCCGCTGTGTCAACACACGCCCTGGATACTGTGCTGGATTTACAGACAATATTGAGTCTATCATAAAAGTATGTGGTCACCACTTTTAGAGGCCAGAATTTTGTGTATGAAATGATCCTAACTTCTTCTAGCGTGACCACCTCCAGTCTGGGCACACATTTAAAATCTGTCTTTTTATGTTTTGGTGATGGCTCCGTTTGCAAAGAAATTTAGGATCTCTTGGGTTTAAAGGTACCGTATGCATGTAATGCCTAAAATAAGAAGAGGATTTGGGAAATAAGATTTCAGCCTCTGAGAAATCCTTCTGGGAGAGCTAATACTTAGCACTTTTCTTAGAAGTTAATCCTTCTTTGTTTCGCTCTGGACAGATTCAGTAGTTTTCAAGCTATAGTGTCAGTTTAGCATCTGAACCGGTGCCGTGATCCTGGAGCCCTGCCTGTTATTTTGGGCAGGGTGCATCTCCAGGCAGCACAAATACCCAGCACCTGGGAGACTCGTTTGCCACATCTGCCCTGTGCCAGCCGTGGGCTGTAGACACATACGTGGTCTTCTCCCTGCCCTTCCAGCCCTGTGTAGGGCAGAAGAGCCTTCCTGCCTGGGGGGAAGCAGGCAAACAGCATGACAAACCCAGCCCCGTACACAGCCCCCTGCGCCCATGCTGGCCCTCCCTGAGGCACTTAAATAAACGGAAACTCTTTATTCACTGGCCTTCGCTGGGTTGAAGACTCTTCCCACAGTGAGCTGTTATCGGTATTTCCCTGCAGCACCGGCAGTCTGCGTTATGCACGTTGTCCACTGTGGGGTATATTCTAAAAGCTGGACATTGTGAGAAACAGGATATTTGAGCTCTGAGATGAAATAGTTGATGCTGTGGAAGAGGTGCAAATGCCTGCATTACAAGTTAAGTGGTTGTTTTTACTGGGGCAATGAAGTGGGAACATTCGTTATTTAGTTATTTAGTTCCTAATTCAGTTTGTATTTTACACTCCGAAGTTAGCAGATTACTTCAGATAACTGCAGTGATTTTGCCAGAAAGAAATCCACTCTCTGAGCTCTCTGGATCTGCAGACAAATGCTGCACAACTGATTTCTCCCTTCACAAACGGAAGGTTTTCCTGTGCAGCTGTAAGCACTAAAAGTGTTGACTGGGGTCTGTGGTAGAGGCTACGTGACCCCGGTGAGGTCCATAGCTCGGTGGCCAAGGAGTTGGGAAGCTCCTGGCCAGGCTGGCTCTGCATGGGAGCTGGTCGCACGCACACCACTCTCCTGCCACTCAACAGCACTGAATCTTCTTGGGCCAGAATCTTCTTTTATCAGCCCCACAACCATCCACAGACCTGGGCCAAAAGTTTCTCAGACACAGGGAGATTGAGAAACGGGGCCAGACGGACCTCAGTCTGCAGATCATCTGGGAGCATGCTCATGGGGCTTGCAGGAGCATCACGCCCTATTTCTGATCTGACAGAGCTCGAGTAGCAGAGGTTGAGTAGCGTCACTGATCTTCTGCCCAGTCTTCAGGTGAATGCTCCCACTCTCTCCTGGCAAAACATTTTAAAAAGATTCTGGGCCACTTTCAGGTTTTACTTACACCTGAGAAACCAACAAAAACCAGTGGGGTTTAGTTTTCATTTCAGTTTTAAGTGAAACTTTAAAGACCAGATAATTTGTAAGACATGATGAACAAATAGCTGGAAGAGAGAAGAAAATGCTGGTACAAATTTTGGCAGATTATAGTTTTCAGAAATTCGTCAGCAATCTTCAATTCTACCATCTAGCATGGGTCTAAGGGAGTTATGGACCTAACCTCTTTCACCATGGCTGGGATATCCAAACATCTAAAAGAGGATCAAATATCATCATGCTGTTCACTTTTTTTTTCCTGTGGCCAATTGCTCTTCCTAATGAAGGCTACGATTTATTGATTAAATTACTGTTTTTTTCAATGTATTCCTGGGAAATGAAGCCTCTAATCCAAAACAGTGACAGGTCACTAAAGGGTGGCTTCCATGTGTTCCAGCACTTCACACCTTCTGGGTCGGGCAGTCTTGATGCACATCCTTGTGCAAAAGCTTCCGTAGGATGTTTTACCTCTATCCTTAGACAGTGGCATTAAATTTGATAGCAAAACTGCTTCCACTCTCTTTATATCAGTAACTACATAAAGGTAGGTTAGAGCACATGGTTTTAATTTGGCCTTTAGTGGTTTTATCTGGCAGGGAAAAAAAAACCTGTTGAGCACTAACCTTGAATTAGAAGCTGACCTCCGAATTAGTCAGCCTTTTTCTTGTAAAAGCATTTTATAGAGTATAAACATGAACCATCTATTTACATAACGTTAGTGACAGCCAAATGATTTCTTAGGAGCATTAGTGCTGGAAATCCCAAACACTCCTTCCTTGCTGGAGAACGGTTTATAACTCCTGAGAATAAACTCTTCACCACTTAACTGCAATCAGAAAAGTCTGATCGTTTTCCAACCCAGTGTAGGATTTCTCTAGTATTTCATCAAAAAGTCCTCCTAGAATTACTGGATAATAATTATAAGCTACTGATAAATGACATGCAGGTCACCTTCCTGCGTGTAGGTGGAAAGCTCTGACGGTGGTGGTGCAGCTGCTCCCATACCGTGGCAGCTTTATCCACTGTGCTCCAGGAGATGCCATGAAAGAGGACAGAGCAGCCTGAGCCCAGCTCGGCACTGGGGAGCCCTGGTGCTCTCAGGGTACTGGGGATGGCCCCGAGGGATGTTCACCGACAGCAACCCCATTGTATGCCCAAGTTTCTCCACCTCTTCCATTCCTGGTCTGCCAGGAAGCCGAGGGCAGCAAGAACAAGGGATCTCAGTCCTTCTGAAGCTGAGATCTTCCTTCAACCAGGGGAGCCTCTGGCAGGTCTGCAGCCCACCTCCACTTTCCTGGCTGGAGCGGCACAAGACGGAGGCAGAGCGGACTGGTGGGCCCTGGACACGTGCTGCTGCCACCGGTGCACATAAGCAAGCACTGTGTCCTAACCGAGCCCACTGCAATGGCTTAAAGGGTTGTAGGTTTCTTCTCCTATCCAGGGAAAATGAAAGCCATGGAGTGCCACCAGGCTTTTGAAGTGCCCGTGTTTCTTTGGCTGTGATCTTTGGGTTTTTTAAGTATAAAAATTGATAAAATGGACATATTAACTATGATGAAAAACAAATCTGAGAAAGATACAAAGCACTTGTGTAGAATATTCTGCAGGCCACAGGGGTTTTCAGAGGCAGAAAAATAACTTTCTGAGCCTTGGTTCATTTTAGTTTATTTTTGCCCACTTTAAAGAGACAATATTTTGTCACTGTCATAGCTTTTTTATGTTTTTATTGCTGAATAAACAGCAGAATATCCCTCATTTTTTTGAAACTGCATTTCCAGAAGGTAATTTTTTTAATTATTGCAGTAAGAGTACGCACCACAGCATAGCACTTCTACCTTGCTCCGCATTTATTTGCATGCCCTGCCATAATATGCAATAATAAGTCTCTAAATGAAGGTCGTATTTTTCATGCTTTCAGCAACAGCAGCAAAGTACTCTGCTCTTTGCTTTGTGTTGTTATTATTAGCTCCCCCATGATCAAGTTCCAGCCTCGGGCACTGGTTGTGTGATGGGGCCGAGCTCTGATGGCAGGTTTCAGCCCTGGTTTTGTCTGGCTGCAGTTGCCCTGCCCAACTCACGTTAGGAAGGCTGAACAGAAGGGAGGTACACAGCCATTGCTCTCCTCAAATTATGGCTTACGACTTGGCCCCAAATTAGAGAAAAATGACCTCTGTTTAACATTAAGGGTGGGAAGAGTTTTACTCCAGGCAGAGGTTTATCAGCCCCAGCACCATAAGAAACAAAGCATCCGAGGGCTTCTTAGGTAGCCACCAGCAGCACACGTCCCACTGCCCAGCATGGTTTTGCTCACTGGCATACTGCATGGGACGGACACCGAGCTGTGGTGCTGGAAGGCATTTGCGGGGCAGGGAGCACAGGCGGTGTTTCTTTGTTCTTCCACGTTGCCGGACACACGGTTTAGAGTGACCCTGCTGCTGTCTTGGGCAGTGTGGAGCCTTTCCTGGAGGTTTGGCACAAATACTGTCACTCACCACTAATAAAAGAAGCCAAACATCTTCCCCTCCTGTTGGGAGAGGGGTTAGTGGGTCCCAGTTGGGGATGTGGCGAGAGGTGTCCAGCAATGTCCATGTGATGGCTTGTAGCAAGAGGGCAGGAGCACTGACTCCCACAGGTGCACCTCCTGCCTCTTCAGCAAGGCTGGGGCTGATGGAGTTTGCTCTTTCTCAGGCCCTCTTCTTCTGCTGGTCTTCACTGGGCAGCAGAAAGATTGTCCTGCAAATAAACCAGCTCCTTCCCGGACCAGAAGTCAGACTGAGGGGTCACGTGCGTTCACTACGGTCATTTAGAGTCATTTTGCTCATTTTATTTGTTGTGGTGAGATATGAAAGCAGTGTCGCTTCACAGGTGGAAAAAACAATTCTTCCATCTCATTTTAGGATGACTTTCTGGGAACATAGTGCTGTGAGGCTGAGGCGCATGTCCTTCTGAGGCAGGAGAAGATTTCTGATTGTCATCGAAGCCTGTAGAAGTTCCCCGGATGCCTTCTGAAATCCCTGGTCCTGGGCTTGGACACACCTGCAAAATAAAGTATTGCTGCCTATTCCCTTCCATGTGCCACTCCTGAGCTGTGCGAGGAGGTTTGCTGGTCGTGTACTCCTCTTCTGCTAAAAGAGCTCCTTCTCCAAAGGAAAAGAATTGAATGGAAATTTTAACGTGATTAAAACACGGTGCTCTTGAAAAAAGCCTTTGCCTGTCCCATCGAGAACTTTTCTGTTTCAGGATAAATCACAGATCACAGAAGAAACCTTTTCATAGGTGGTTAATGATATAGTCAAACAGGAAAAGTTCTTGTCCTCTGCCTGGCTTGCTTTGTGTCCAAAACCAAAGTGTTCTGCTTGCTCCAGTTTCCAGTGGTGCGATCCTTGGCACGAGCTACGTTCTTATGTAGGAGGAAACCAAGAAGCCTTGGCAAGAATCTCTCAATCTCTCTCACCAGCACCATCATGAATAGAGCATTTTTGGTAGTTTGGTGGTTTTTCTAAGCTCAGAAAGTGAGGCGTTTCCTTTGTGGTGTCTCGTCAGCCTGCACCGTGAGCGGGAGCACGGCACGCTGGGGACCAGGTGAGCTGGAGCATCTGCTGCCACATCTCCTCTCTGCAGCTCTGGAGGGCGATGGTCTCCCAGTGCTCTCCACAGCCAGAACACCGATGCCACTGGGCTGCCCTTCGCTTGTCTTTTGCTCCATCACTGAACTTTGAACTGTCTTCCAGGTCTGTAGTGGGCAACACTGATGGCAACTTATTTACTCTCCTGTTGTCTCTAGAAACCTCCAATTGGGTTTCTCCTGGCATAGTTTAACACGCCTACTGCCTGCCAAATATTTTTTTTTTAATCCTAAAAGCCTTTCTGTTGCTAGGTGGAAATTTTTCTGCCTCTCAGATATAAAGTGACTAATGGGATACACTTTATAATACATCAGCAAGCATAGTACTTGCTATTATCATATTTCAGTGCCCTTTAAATATTAGCAACCTGCACTGGAAGGATGGGGTAGTGTGTAAATTGTACATAATAAAGAAAGTAGGGGGAATTTTTTTTCTTTGATAATCATATTTTATAAGATTAAGAAGAAGGGGTTTTTTGCATGAGGGAGATGAGGTTAAAAAAATGTTGGGGTTTTTTTGACCAGTGTTTATCAGGAGATGAACAAACGTCCAAGAGAAAAAAGGGGGTGGAGGGACTGAGGTGGAATTTAGATGCCGTAAACTTCATCATTCTCTGATGTAGAGCTCCTCTCACATTTCTGTGTTCACAGACTGGGAGCACATTTTCTCCCATCCCAGCTGGATAGCTGCTGGTTTTTTCTCCTCATGCTGCTCCCTCCTCCAGTTCTGTATTAACAGACAAGAAAAAATATCAACACATAGGAAAACAAATGAAGTCAGGTGGACAAAAAGTATAAGTGGCACTGGCGTTGGACAACATCTTGGGACAGAATAGAGCGTACATCAAGGAAAACAGTGCTGATGCCATTTAAATCAATAAATATAATTGCAGTTTTTGTCCTTTAAGTTTCTGCTAACAAGTCTCTGTGCTGCTGACGGCCACTCTCGGTCACTAGACTCACCATCTCACAGGTGGGATAGTTCCAGTTCTGGAAAACCCACAGCGGCCATGCTAAGAGAAATAGGCTTGGAAGACTCATCTGTGGCTTAACAAAACAAACTAACCACTTCCACCCCTGCAGTTTCATGGATTCGAGAATGAACGAGACTTACATCCTTCTTGGCTGCTCTGGGGACTGTGTGTGAGGTACGGCGTGCTCCCTAAGTTACTGCAAAACTCTGTCCTGGGGAGCCCATCACGACCCTTACTGCTGCGTATTCCTAAATGCTCCATTGACTGATAATTTCAAGGCATTTATGTGAGAAACTTGTATCACAGAGGTTTGTCTGAAAAAGTGCATTTAAACCACCAGGCAATTCACGTTAGATATAGTGTGATGGGTTTTGGTAATAAAGACATACGGTTTCTGTTAGTTTATTGCGGCTGTTACAGAATAAAGCTCTGTTATAATATGATCAGAGTTATCTTGCTGGTTCTGTTACGGCTTCTTACACAATGTTTGTTAGTGAATTAGCAAAATGGTTTGTGAAGACTCCTCTTGAGCATTTGTTCACCCTTGTTAAAGTGATACCAAGAGGTTTCTTTGCAATTTTTAATCATGCCCTAGCCTTCTGGTTGAAGGAAATAGATTTATTTATTGTAACTGGTAATAATGAAGAGATAAATGAAGTCAGACCCACGTTTTGATTTAAAAAAAAAAAAAAAAGGGGTTCAAATCTGGAAGAACTCTAGATAAAAATGAAAGCCCAATATACTAAAAAATATGAAGTAAGAAAACTCAGATGTAGTATTGTGGAATAGTTTGGGTTGGAAGGGACCTCTGGAGCTCGTATAGTCCAGCCTCCTGCTCAGAGCTGGACCAGCTTCTACGTTTGTTCAGGCTCCTCAGCGCTTTGTTCAGTTGAGTTTTGAACGTCTCCAAAACCAGAGATTTTGGGTTTGTGCATTCTTTTATTCAAATAACTTGCAAAGAAACAATTCACTCCTGATGTTTAAAACAAGGGTTGCCTGACAGTGTAGGAATCTTGTTTTCAATGGCAAATTTTGGAGTTATTTTTAATTCCTTGACATATCTGAATAGCAAAGAGAAATAAAAATTTCACCATTTATACTCCTGTAGAAATAAAAGAATAGAAAAAGTCAAATTTTGTCATTACATTTAACAGACAAAAATGAAGTTATGATGACACTCTTAGCTGTGGAAAATACATTTCTAGGTATGAATTTGAATATATGAAAAAAACCCTTCTATGCTAGTCATTGGAAAACCTCAAACAAAAGTCCTTAAAATATATTAAAATCAACGAGTACTTTCACAGCTTTTTCATTTTTAACCTTATGTGTCCTTGGCAAAAGTGAATGCCCATCAACGGACTCATTACAATGACTCAAACGTACATCAGGAAGACAACTACACAGAAGAAAGGTTTCTTTTCTCTATGTTTTTAAAAATGTTGAGAAAACTATTAAAAAAAAACATTGACAATTATTGTTGAAATTTTAAGGGTTTTGATAAGAAACCAACCATCTCAGACTACTCTTAGATGTTATTTCAAACAAAAATATCTGGATTACATTTTGCCAACCCTTTTGTTTGTTTTTATTCAAGTTCTACAACTGTTAGTATCAACTTTATTTTTCTTTTTTACCTAACACATTTTCATTTTAGCTGAGTGCTCAGCTTTGTCTCCAGCACTCAATGAATCAGTGAAGGGATATTTAATCAGCAGCTTGCATGTTCTTGTCTGCAGGCATGGAGGTCTTACCTGATGCTGCGGTCTTAAAACTCTCACATCCTTCCTTCCTTTTTCCTTCCCACCCTTGGCCCTTATAACTCTCATCTTTCATGCCACAGAAGATGTAAAGTAAGTAATGTAAAGGAGAGTCTGCATTTTTGTCTGTACCAGGTTGTCTTGCCCACACATGTTTGGAAGGATGAATAAGTAGAAAATGTTTTAAGCGTCCAGGCTTCCCATCACATTTACATTTAGAGCATTGCCAAAAAAGCAGCTAACGTTCATTTAACCTCTGAAAAACAAAATGATGCAGTTTGAACCACTTTTACAAACAACTTTTCTATAGAAGTCACCTCTTCCAAACCTATCCTACCCAAAAACCACAGAGAGATGGGTAGGTCTTGAACTGAAGACCAGTCCGAAACATTTTGAAGGCTAAAAAGAGGGAAATAATGCATGGGACCAGGGCCGTGCCATGTGAGAGCTGGAGCTCTGTGCTGCACCAAATCCACAACTGCTGCTCGTTGTCCCAGCTCCACTGACGGTTGAAGTACAGCAGCTTTCACAGACCGAGTGCCAGCCACAGCACACTAGTTTGGGGGCTGCTAACCAAAATGCAGGCTCCAGACCAGACCTTTGCAATGAATTCAGATGCACAGCTGACTGTAGGGTTGGAAAGGTCTGCGTGCCGGCGGCAGAAGCAACAAAATAGGGTTTGTGTGTGTGTCTGTATGTATTGCATAATTCACGATCCAAATTTAATCCCAAATATTTGGATGGCAACCTGCCCCGTGCTTGCTTGGTGGAGCTGGAGAGGCGTGCCAAGAGCAGCACCAACAGCTGGGGAGCCCAGGATGGTCCGACTCCCAGGCTGAAGGCTCTGCACCTGCACAGAGGCACAATCCAGAGTCTGTGCAAGTCAAAAGGATCCTGTTTTTCTCAATCAGCTCTGGAGGCAGCTGAGGTTTGCCTTGCTGAAAGCAAAGCAGGGGATAGCTTTCAGCCCTTGCGCCAGTTCCAGGCCACCTCTCCTACCAAAGCTCTGCAGGCCATTCATTTCTTGCAGGATTTTTTTCCAGCGGCTGCTGGGAGGCATTTGGCAAGTCGCTGCTGTTTCATGGGTGGGAGTTCAGCTTAACCACACCTGACAGAAGCAAGGTGGGGACTCACAGAGGTTTCATGTGCAACGGTTAATATTCGTTTGCCTTTCAGCACTGCTTGCAACTCAAGATTTCATTTTAGCTGGTATAATACACTTGCATCATTAACAATTACTGTTGTTCCATTTGGATTTCTCTTGCTAATTAGATTCACTCCGACAATCTGTATGGCCCATAAACCTAACCCCAAAAGGAGTCTCTTCCCACAGTGAACGGAATGGAATATGAATAATCAGTTTAATAATTGTATTTGACTTAGCTTCTCAACACCAACGTTTTTATCAACAGGCTGCCAGGGTTCCCCGATGGGAAAGTCCTGCTCTGCTCCCAGTTACTCTCATGAGAGGAACAGGAGCCCTCCTGGCTGCTTTGCCAAGCCTGCAAATGCTGCGTGGGTCTTACACAACTTTCAAGAGCCTCCACTTTTAATTCTTGCAGTTTTGCATGGGCATCCAGCTCTTTCCTTTCTTATTTCCTCTTCTCTCATGCTGCTCCTTTCCCTCTCACCCCTCAGCAATGAAGACACTGTTAGCTCCTAGGGAAGCTAAAGAAATTCAGAAACATAACCACGCAGTCCCTTGGTAAAGGGCATGGCCCTGCAGCCAGCTTTTGACAGCCCTGAGCACCTCTGCTCCCCTTGCTGAGCTGAATATTTGGGCAGCAAACCCGGGCTGGAAACCATTTCTTAGCATCTTGCTGGGTCTTATCTGATAGCCCCGAGCAACAGCCCCTCTCCGACAGCGTCTCCGACAGCGGCAATACAGCTTCCAGACCCAGGTTGCTCCATGTCTGAGGGGCCTGAGGCACAGCCAGAGGGTCGGATTCTGTTTGTACCTGTTTGTTGAGGTTCCATCTGGGGCCCTCCTGCAAATTCCTTTCTCCACAACACATGCAGAAGATCTTTTCTTCTGGTAATCACTAAGCAGAGCAATCTGTAGTTTATCACTCTGGCTGTGAATCCTGCAGACAGGCAGTTGTTTTTATTCATTTTTTTCAGTTCTTTTTCCAAGCTTTGAGGAAAAATATTGAAAGAATTGCATGCAACTGCAACTGCTCCTCATGGCACACCATTGTTGGGAGTCAGACCTCTGATGCCGTGGCACAGTTTGAGCCCAGCTGCAGCATGAGGTGCTGGTGGAAGGGCTGGTAACTACCAGGACACAGAGCGAAATATTGCGCCAGGGCTTCATTTGGTACAAAAGCACTGGGACACATCACTGATCTGGTCCCCCCTGGCCTTTCCTCCTTTCTCTACCCTACCCCCACCTCCGCCACTTGCCCCAGCGGTTGCTTTTGCCCCTAATCAAAAGAAAATAAATGTCAGCGTGCTAGCAGCTGGCAGCCACGTGGCTGAGGCTAGATCAGCCCTGTGCAGGCAGCGTTTGGGTACGTGAGCCCAGGATTGCAGGAGGGTGCCTGCTCTGTCAGACTCCATCCCCATCACCACATGCATGTACTCCAGGACCTTCCCGTGGTCTCCGGGAGAGGGTCTCCGGTCCTTGGGTGTTGCTTGCAGCTCTTCTCTGCAGTTGCTCTGCTGTTAATGCATCTTTCTCAAAAGGGGGGCAGGAAAGGGAAGAGAGTTGATCTGGGCCATGTATGTTGGCACTAAAAATTTCCTCACCTCAGCTGGAAATAGATACAGCACAAGGATCAAGCTGGCAACACACAACCCTTCTATGACTATCTAATGCTGATCTTTCTTTCTCCTCTGCTGTTTTCCCAACTGATTCACTCCCTGTTAATAGCAAAAGCCACCTCTGACACTGGTTTTCACCTGCATGAGCCTTTGTCTTTTACTTGAATGTCATCCTCCTTTTATTGCAGCTGTTCTCAAGATGCCCTGCTCGTCCTGCCTGGCCTCCAAACCATCTGTGCCAGAGATGCGTCACGGCTTTGCTGAGCACATTTTATCAGCACGATGCTCATATGGGCCTGGAGCATGCCATTAATGCAAACACTGAAACAAAATTGGTCCCAAAACTCCTGTTGGAAAAACTCTACTGGATCTCCTGGACGGAGATCTCCACCCTCAGCACTCGTTGCCTCCTCTTCTTGCCAGTGATGCAATTCCTCTGCTAATCTGTTTTGTCTCCAGCAACATCAGTTATTTCACACCCAACATCATAGCAAATACATTAAAGTAGACCAGGTAAAGGAAATCTGGCAGATATCACTTGTCTGGAAAAATGATTGTTTTATCAAAGACAACCATCGCGTTAGTCTGGCGGGATGTACCTTTAGTTGCATTTAATCCCATTTTTTATGTGCCTTTGCATTTTTAATTAACCTTCAAGGCATGTTCCAAAGCCCGACATACCAGTGAGGTCAGAGTTACAAGGATGACAGTTGGCTGGATAATTTTTTAACCCTGTACAACCAAACGCATTGCAATGGGTATTCTGCGGTCACAGGGTCTCTCACTGACTTGACAGACATATAAAAACAGTTGCTATTAGACGTGCCACCTCATGTGCTGGTCTTTCCAGAACTCCTGGACAGGCGTGACCTGCTCCCTCAAGAGGAACGCAGCCCGCTCTTTGAGCTTTGCCTCTCCTCAGTAGCAATTCCATTTCCATATCCTTGTTCCCATTAACCAGCCTGCTTTTGCCCCTAGGATTTGTTTTCCTTCAATGAGAACAGAGGTAAAATATTCCTTTGATTTTAGGCTGTGCCTAGATTATCTTTAATCTTATTTACTGCACAGCAGCCTGACTCTGCTTTGCTTGCTCTCCTTCACTGAGACTTGAAGTAGTTTTTCCCATTTTTTTCTGGAATACTTCGCAAGTGTCAGTTCAGGTTTGCTTTTGGCAGTTACACCGGCATGTCTTGACCTCTAAATGATCAAGTCCTCTTTCTGTAGCCTGTGAACCCTTGCATCTTTGGAACAGCCTTCCCAAGGCTCCCCAGGACTAATCAGAGAACCAAGTGCCACGGACATGTGGAGCGAGCAGGCAGGGTGTGGGATCCCCCCTCTCCATGCCTCTGCCTGTGCCTCCCCTGCACTCAAACCTCCCCCTCTCCACTCAAGCTAGCTTTGCTGAGGAACAGCATCCCACTGGCAAACTGAGTTTGAGATGCATACGTGCTTATTCCCCCATCGGCTTCAAACAGGGAGAGCTACTCCGTTCAAAGCTCTGCTCTGTGACTAGGTCCCTAGTAACTTAACTGCTCATAAAAACAACATCACCTTGTACAAGTTCACTGATGAAGGTGTTTGTTCGTTGGCAAATCCAAGAACATCTGGGCCCTACCACTGCTAGCTTGAAGCATCATCAAGTAATGCAGTCTCCTCAGACTGTCAAAGCACCGAGCGAAGATATGATTAACTTCCAAACAAGTTTTTGTCTCCACCAAAAACATGAGCGGCAGGCAAAGGAACAAAGACAAAGCATATTTCTGACCCCACAGCTTTGCTCCTGCTGAGTTTCAGAGGTCCTGTATAACTATCAGAAGTGCAAAAGCTTCTCAGCAAAATGTTGCCAGAAACTTTTATGCTGGGAAGTGTGTGGTTATCAGCCTGAGGTGTTCCAAGGCACAACAGAAAACACTCTTCACTACCTGGAGGACACAAGTAGTCCAAGTCTAAATGGTCTGGGAAAAGATTTTCCTTGACCGACCTGCCCAGCGCAGACATGTGCATGTTGCACCCTCTGCACAAGCGACTATCTGGCCTTGCCTGCATGAGGCTGGGATCAGTGTCAGGAGTGATTCTCTCAAGATCTCTTCTTCATTTCATCTAACCTCATCAATTATGTCTGCCCTCCAAATCCTGATGGATGTGTCAGCTTAACAGTTAAAGGAAAATTTCTCCTCCCAAGAGCAGACACACCAGAAGTGCTTTCATGAAGGAGCATTTGTATATTTTTGTTTTCTATTTGATTACGCTTTTGAAAATATTTTTGACAGCGACAGCAGTTCTTTGGTGTCTGAGATGGGAAGCTGGGTCACTAGGGTGGCTGCTGATGGTTTGTGTCACCAACAACTCAACAGACCATCCCTGCTCAGTTTAGGGGGATGAACAAAAAAAAAACCCTGTGGGCAGCTCCTTGCCTGGTGCAGCACCGTCCAGGACAAGAAGAGTGAGAGAGAGTTCAGCCATAGGAAGACAGGATGCTATAGGACAGCAGTCAAATAAAACACGTAGAAGGTTGTCGTTGTGCTGAATCCTGGCCTTAGCAGAGAAACGTTAGCAGAGCCAGCTCTATGTCTCTTGTTCTGCACTCCGCAGCCAGATGTGAAACAACAATTACATTGTGAAATATCATGGGTCTACTGAGTAGCTCCAAACATGTCAATATTGTCTTCTGGTTTCATTGAGTCATGATGATTTTGCTTGACTGCATGCCTGGATGAAACAACAGAGAACAAAACAAAGAGTGATGAGGCTGGAGCTTGCCTGTGCATTACTTTTATCTTCGTGCCTTTCTAGCGCACCCATCGCAGCAGTGTCTAGGTGATAAGTCCATCTCGTTACAAAACAGGAAGACCGTGGGCTGGTTGGCTTCTCTGATGAGCTATAAATTACCTGGCTCCCAGCCTGTGCTGTATGCTAGGTAAGGCAGGCGCTAATGAAGGGTGCTGAGGTGGCCAGCGATAGGATAATTATTGTTATTGCATTAGGAGAGAATAGCTGAGACACAAGAGCTGGAGGGAAAGAGTCCCAGGAAATGGAGCACTGAAGGTGTCGCTACCTTTGTGTGACGCACACACACAAAGGCAACCAACCTATAAGTAATCTGTCCTCTTTGTTCCAGTCAAATGGCACAAGAATTAAGACCCTGGTTCAGGAAGAAACTCAAAATGTATGACTAAACTCGGCATAGCTGAGCAGACCTATTGACACCCCTGGGGCCCGAAGGCATTTCTGGAGGTGTCCAGCTGGCAGAGCTGCTTACTGGGGGCTGGGGGGCAGGGGGGGTGCTGCAGGGGTGCGAGCCTAATTACTGCAGGTAAATGAGTGAGAGCACCCTGCAAAATTTTTAGTGGGACTTGTTTAGCGGGACCTGGAGTTCAGTTAAATACTCTTTCTCTGTTAAGGAAGTTACAGCTAAAGAAAGAAACCTCTTTTTTCTTCAGTGAAAGAGTGATCAGGCATCGGAACAGGCTGCCCAGGGAAGTGGTGGAGTCACCATCCCTGGAGGTGTTCAAGAACCGTGTAGATGTGGTGCTTAGGGACATCGGTTAGTGAGTTAGGTGGTGTTGGGTTGATGGTTGGACTTGATGATCCTTGAGGTCTTTTCCAGCCTTAATGATTCCTTTTTAACCTCAATTATCTGAGAGCAGTTAGGAACTTGAAAATGAAAAGCTGACATGTAAAGCAAAAATATTATGTGTTAGAATATAAGCCTAACAAATGTAGCCCAGAAATCTGACAATAAAAGAAACCCCCAAAAAACAGAAAAAAAAAGAAGAGCCAGCAGCAGGGCAGTTCATCTCTAGGTTAGCTTTACCCTGCATATATTTTGTCTCTCACCTTTTGGGAGAAAACCCACCCAAAAATGTGCTTGTTCAAATGAAAAAGCTTGTCATGAGGCTCTGAAGGTCCTTGGCAGCCTTCATAAAGCAAAACTAGAGCTACTTGTGAAAAAAAAAATGAAGGCTTTGATGGTTGCCTGGGGTGGGGAGTAGCACCATTTACAAACTTTTTTTTTTTTTTCCTAGCTCTTGATCACAGAGACTTGCAAAAATTATACCCGAAAATTATTTGTGAACATAAATAGATCATAACCCTTACCTATCTTTTGCTTTTTATCTTTGCAGTAGAGTGAGAAAAACTGGAGGTAAAGACCAAACCTGGGGAGGGTTTATGGCTGTCCCAGCATCACCCACCCCACTGGCAGCTGTGGCCCCTGTGATTGTGACCCACAGCTGATACGTGTCCCAGGGAAAATCATAGAATCATGATGAGTTTAAGATCCTGTTGTTGATGTGGGGACAAGTAAGAGGACATGGTAAGCATCTCTGAGCCCAACGGGGTGTCAGACTTGGTTGTGTGCTAGTGGGTTGGCAGTTGGCTGGAAAAGTGATAACCCAGCAGCCTTTTCCCAGGTGGAGGGGAAAGGATATGAAGCAAAGTGATCTACCAGAAAGTTTGCAGTGGCAACAGCAGGAAGTCTAGCTGCTCTCATTTGTGCTGTTAATACCTGGAAAGCAAGGAGCTCTCGGGCATGTACCTGTCCCTTTTGCCTGCACTGTGTGTGCTGTATCCAGGGTCACTGGGGGTGAGCAAAGAGACACATTCTCCTCATACAACTGCTTATCCCAGCCCACAGCACTTCACCACTTCACTGGCCTTCCCCATGCCTTGCACGTATACATAACCCCTAAAGCAAGCACTTTAAAAAGACTGGAAGCATAATCCAAGTTTGCATTATAATTCTTCCTATGCAGTTTAGTCATTAGTTACCACGGAGCAATTAAGAACTAACAGAGACAGCCAGTGATTTCTGGTTGCTTTCTCCAAGCTCCCAGGACCATTTCAGCTGATCTCCTGGACGGCTCTCAGCCCCATCGCGGGGTATTATATGTCAGAAACTCTGCGGTCAAATATTCTGCCGTCACACGTTGCATGTGTCCTGTGTTTATATTGTTTCATGCTGGGAGCCACGATGTTCAAAGCTGCATTGTCCGCCTGTTTCTCATACTCCTCCCGTGTGTATCGCCCTGGTGTCACAAAGAGCCGTGGGGCTGCAGAAGAAGCCAAGAGGCAAAGTTCATCTTTTTGTCCGGAGGTAGTGTAGTGCCTGGCACAGCTATTCCTGGGCCCTGACTCAGGGCACAACCATCTTCAAAATAAATAAAATGAAAAGGAGAACATCTTTGGGCCCATATTTGACACTTGTATTCCAACAACACTTGACATGATATAAACCATGCGGATTGGTATGGTAGTTATTTTGACTCATCTGTTTAACAATCATATTATTTTAATCAATATTTATTTAACATACCAGCTAGACAAAAGCTCCCTAATTTCTTCATCTGGTTTAATTGACGGTCCCTGACAGAATGAAGCTAGACTGGATAAGACAGTACAAACTGTGCCGGTCTTCTTAATCTTCAGTTTGCATCTCTTTTAACAAGTTCTGTGACTGTCGCAGAGCCAAGGCACATCTTACACCTCGCAGACAAACTGGGACCATACGTGTCTGTATACCCTGGGACGAGAAGCCAAGAAACACGCCAGAACAATAAGTGTTGACACAATAATTAGCATATTGATTCTCAATGCAAATTACCTCATCATACACCATGAAATTCTTCACAGTTTCAGAGGACTTCAGAGGAGCCTGTAGTTTCTTATAGGCACCACAGCAATTAGAGACATGTCTTCAGTTGTAATATTAAAATACAGTTCTGGGTGAAGGATCATAGAAAGAGCCATGCATGTTGAGCAGATAAAAATGCATGGGCTACGTCTACCTGATATTCCCTCCTGCAAATATCCACCACAAATTACATTCCTGAAGGAGCTTTTAGGCTGCGAGTATTTCAGGCCTTCTTGGATGAACTTTTTGCTTTTTCTTTGAAGGGAATTGTCTCTACCTTGAGTCACCTCAGCCTCACACCAAGGGAGAGAAGTGGTTGCAAGCTGAAGGATTGAATCACAAAGTTTAATCTTAGCCCAGTACTCCACTTGTCTGGAAAGAAAAGTTCACTTTAGCAAAACAAAATAGACTGGCTTTCAGAGGAACTAATTTTTCAAGCTCAGTCGCAACAAGTGCAGGGGAAAAAAATAACTCTCATATTTACATACAGTGGAGTCATATAGAAACTCTGACCCTGAAGTCAACATGTGGAAAAGCTTAAGTGAAGCAACACGGTAACTTGGTGCCCAGATTAGTTCATATCCAGCTTTCACTGCCAACAATTAAAGCCTTTGTGAAATGCTAAAGTGTAAAGGGTAGCACTGGCTCTCAAGTCCAAAGTCAAGTGTTATTAGGAAAGGGTGCAACAATTTTATGACTGTTAACAATATTAACGACCCTGTGAGCCAAGACAAAAAGCTGCCAGCCATCATGCTGCAGAAAGCCCCAGCATCACCTCTGCAAGAAGGAAAAATACCTCTCCCTCTGCAAACTTACTGCAGTGTTGTAAAAATTAGCTAAATACCACTGTGGGCAGAGCAGCCCATAGTGCCAGAGGCAGATCCCTTCCAGAGACAAACCTGATATGTGAAGCACCCGCCAGGACACCTCAGTTTAAACATAGATCCAGATACATCAGAGCAGGGTGGTGAGTCCTACAAAAGGGAGCTGCTTCATCACAGTAAAATGTCAGGAACAAGTCACTGTCCTCTAACGGAACCCTGAGGTTCACCAAGAAGACCAGAGCTCATGCGCGATGCCTTTCCCCTTTCCTCCAGCAATGCCCTTCGTGTGCTCTTCACCTAGATGTTGCCACATGCTAATGCCACCCTAGCAGCCTCTTGATGAAAAACACCAGCTTGCAACCATATTCATGTGCTTCAGGTAAGGTTTCTGGGGACCTTGAAAGAAGCCATGGAAAGACCCAGACGCCCTCCGAAGAGCTCCAGGGAACAAAAGACAAGTGAAGAAATTTCATCTTCTGCAAAGGCACTCAGGTCAGCTCAGGATTTTTTCAAGCTTGTTTTTCTACAGAAACAAGTCATATAAGGTCAGGTACAGACACTCCCTGTACAGAAGCTCTTGAAGCCATTGACTGGTTTTGCTCAAGTGTGGCAGGACAGAGGATCTCTGTGATCACCCATTTCCTGTGAGTTTTTGTGCAAACATGACCCTTTCCTGGTCTGCATGGGGAGGCATGACCCCAGGGGTCTGGGGTGCTGGCAGAGGACATGGAACTGCATATAGCTTCCCTGGGTATTTGTTCCCCACAGCAAAAGAGCGACCGATCACAACCTGAATGATGGGCTACACCTGCTCCAAGGCCAAATCCTGGCTTCCAGGTGTGCACATCCAGAAATGAGGGAAGGTCCCCGCCCCCGGGGTGTTGAGTGTCACTGTTTGAAATGGCTTTCATTCTGGTCCAACCGCAGTTCAGCTCCTCCACTCTGCGCCCCAACAAGTTCTGGCTGTTAGCGAGAGCTGCCAGCCTTGAAAGCTGCCCATAATAGCAGGCATTCTGTGCTCTGAGGGAAAGGGGAGGGACTGGACTGGATAAAAAAAGACTTCAGGTCTTTGAAACACAGAAAAGGTGTCTGAGTCAGTTCAATAGCCTTTCGCGGACTCAATAAAAGGTTAATCAAATTATCCGCAATGAAAGTAAGTTTGGCATCCCTGTCCCTGGGTTTGCAGTAATGCAGAATCCTCCTACAGTTTCTTACAATTGATGCTGTTATTTGGGAAAGGCCTTGAGTATAAATCCTACAGGGAGTCCAAAAAAACCCCACCCCAAACCCAAAAGGATGCATGGGCAGAACTGTGGTAGAAATTTACACTTTTCCTGCCTGTGAACATTATAATTTTACCCACTTTCTCATTTAAACTAGAAGAAAGTGAGTTCCAGTAGGTTCCTTTAACATAAAGGACATCTTTCAACCCAGCTTTTGCTCCTGTTCACTGCATCCCCACCCAATGCTATGAAATGGCTTGAAACATGACACAAAAATACATGCCCTTATCATATCGGTTGGCTTCTCTCACTCTAGTAGCCCTTATCAACATTCAGCAGCCTTATTAATGCAGTGCCCTGCAATCAGCAGGACAAAGTAGCACTCCACAGATCTCTGATCCATCCCTTCCTGATACCATCGGCCATTTCTGGATGCCAAATGAAGAGCAGGAGCTCTTTTTGTGCCAGCAGTTTGCTCCATTACACCTGGTCTGCATGCCCACGGTCCAGAGCTCTCACGGCTTGCCTTCTGGCAGACCCCTGAGCTGCCAACCTAGGACAAGGGGACGCGGCTGCTGGCTGCCCTGTCCCTGTCACACTGGAGACCTTCCTATGGCCAGGCTGGGAGAGCCCCGTGCTCGTGCCCTGTGTTGAGCATGTACATTTAGAGGTGGGTTTACCTGTACAAATGCTACACGTACCACACTGCTAAGTGCAAACTGCTCCAAGGAGATACCGTAGATTTGCCTTAATCCTTTACTGCATTCTCGGGAGATGTGGTGGAATTATGCGCTGGCAAAGCATTACTCAAGGATCTGCCAGAATTTTTATAGAAAAAAACTGTAAAGAGCCAAAGTTACAGAGCCTTCTGCAAGGAGCAGAGCTTCAGGAGTCAAACTGTTCAGGAACTGGGAGCTGGATATCCTCACTGGGCACTGAATTTTACTTTCAAACAAGAGAAACCCAGACCCCAGCAGCTCTATCTCCATTCTTTTTATCAGAGTTTTGTTTGACATTTTTCAGTCCTTACTGCATACATTGACAATCCCTTTACTAACTGCTTTTCTCGGGTTGTTTTCAGTTCATGGGTTGCTGTACTTCATTTCAGATTCCCAAGAAATTACAAAGTAATGTAAGCAAGTGTTTTCAAAACTGTTTGTGTCTCCCCTTGTTCCTTCCTGAGGAGCAGAGGAGGATTGGACCAAGGTGTCCTTGGGATACTGCTATACTTGAGCTTAGCCAACAGACAGAGAAAAAGCAAAAGCAGACAGAGGAAGCATATTGCAAAACACCAGCAAAATCCTTTCCCTTGGGATTTTGAGTTAGGCAGGGCAGGCGAGGCTGGCAGGAGGTGAGGGGGATGACATCTCCACTCTTGCTCCACATGAAAGCAGTCTTGTAAGGAGGAAGCCTGTGTTCTGCAAATGCCTCTTGGGCAGAGTTTATATCAAGCCTGAGAGGTAACAGGTTGTTTTTGGGGCACTCACAGCACCTCTGCAAAGCCAGGGCACCTTTGGCATCTCTGCAATGTCAGGGCACCCACAGCATCTCTGCGATGCTGGGCTGTCCGTGGTGATGCTGCAATGCTGGGGTACCCACAGCATCTCTGCCATCTCAGGGTTCCCAGCTGAGCTCAGGACCAAGCCTCCCACCACTGGTCCATGCCTGGGGGACTCCAGCCCAGGCAAATCCCACTGACATTCCTCTGGTTACCCAGTCTCAGACCCACGCTGAGCAGCCACCCCACTTCTGCAGCCCCATCAGTCGTGGCCTGTTGGGGACAAGAAGCAGGTAGCACAGGCAGGGAGGTGTCTGCACGAGTCCTCAGGGGCTGGGTTTTTCCTCTGAGGCTTCACGGCCCTCTTGCAGGGTGGACAGGTCAGGTAGGGAGACAAAATCTCTGCTTACAAGTTCTGTCACAAGACAGAAACTGCAAGGCATGGTTGCTAGCTATGAAAAATTATCTGGGGAGAAGGATTCTTTTGAAGTGCACCTCCTGATCATCCTGCAGAAACTCTCCTTGCCCTCACTACTGCTGCCACCCCTCAGTTCTGCCTCGGACTTTCTTACAAGCTTTTAAGAATGTCTCCACACCAGGCTGCCAGGCAGTGTCAGCTTTGCTGCCTCTCCTAAAATGCGCAGTTTCAATTACAGGAAAAGAAACCCCCAAACCCTCCCCACACTTCACAGTACTGACGCAAATGCTGTAGGCTTTACTGGGGCTTATCAGATACAATTTTGGCTGATCTAGGGTCAATTTTTATACTCACTGTGCTGTGTCTTTATTCTTTAATGTACTGTTCAGAGGTGTTATTGACACTTAAAATGGTGAAATGCAAGAGATCTTCCTTTCAAGTATTTAATCCCCATGTGCACAAAAGCAGAAAAGTTCATACTTCCCTGACCATTTCATTTCTCTATTTCCGACATCATTCTCCAATGGCTGCAAAATTATTACAGATAAGAAAGAATCATTCCACGGTTAAATAAAAGTACATATACTTTTTGTAGGAAAGGAGGAAAAAGCAGGTATTCTCATATTGCCTTTGAGAACTTTCACCAGTGCAGGGATGGGCTAAATTTGGACCAGTGAGCTAGAGCTCAAAAACATGTGTTGCCAAATCGATTCCCTTCTTCTAGACTCTAGTTTGCATCAAGTTGAACATGAAAGCAATTTCTTAACATGAAACCCCCCACTTGCTAAAACTCCAATTTGAAAGATGTAAATTGTTAAACAAGTTTGTGGGGAGACACTTATTTAGATACTAGTTTAGGTAACCATAGGTTCTCCGTGCCTGCTATGTGAAACTGTTCTGCTTCTTACCATCCGTTCACAAAAGCATTGTCAGGGCAATTAGTGGTGGTAAAGAAAACTGGAAAAGAAAAATTATTTGAAAACTTTTGGCTTGGATGCATACCAGCCACTGTGTCTGTCACATGAGCATTCAGTCCACAAAAATTCACATTTGCTTGTGGTGAATATAATTTTCATAGGGAAAAGGAACAAACCCCTCTAGCCAGCCAGCTTGTTAGGATTTTACTGTTGTTTTCAAGGAGTGATTTAACCTTGACTGGGGAGCAGGCTCTTCAGGAGCCACGCACGTCACAGATTACACAATGCACATGAAGCGCGATAGTGTCATTGCCACACCTCTATTTTTTTAAATACACTTCCTTCTGCTTTAGGTTGGGTCCAGTTATCATGGGGAGCACCCGGCTCTGTACAAGGAAGCGGTGAATCCCTCTCCTTCTCCAGAGCATGCAGCCAGCAAGGAAGGCCAAGTTTTACTCAGGGATTTCCCACCACATCTTCAGATCAGTTCTCTTATTTTCTCAGTAAAATGTAGTGCTTTTTTTTTTTTTTTTTTCATGTAAAATGGTGGAGGAAAGGCCTTGATTAAACCGATAAAGCTAAACCACCTCCCCAAACACTGCTAAAACATAGTAGCATAAGGATCTAAATTTAAATGTACCATGGAGCAAGTAATCCTGGTTAATCCCAGCAGCCCCGACAGTCCCTTGTGGGGGCAGGCAGGGGCCAGCCATCTCCTGTGGTCACCCAGGGACCTGCCCCATGGCTGGGTACGGCACCTTGTCATCAGGGGGACACAGGGGATGGGGTGAGGGTTTGCAGTCCCATGACATAGCAGGAGTCCTAACACCCCGCTGGTCCAGCCAGGGGAGAAGTCAGCCAGAGGGAATCTGAGGGCAGCCCCTTGCACCATGCGTCTTTGCTCTTGTTCTCTTCAGAAACCCTGAGCCGCCCACCCCTCAAAATGCCAACACAAGCACAAGGGAGCAAGAGACTAGCTTATGGCAGTTTGGAAGAAACTGCTTTAGTTTAACTCATAGGCGAGGGCAGTTGTAAGCAAATCAGCAACAACAAGGAGAGACCTCTGGCAGGTTTTTTCTGCAAGTCCGTGCTCTGGGCAGGGCAGGCAGATAGGATCTGCAGCACCATAAATCAACTCCTGGCAAACAGAGAAGAGAAACGGATTGTGAAATGAACTGTAAAATAAACATCTAATATAAACATCGAAAAGCAGTGGTTTGTTTTTTCTGTCTGGGTGCCCAAGTCCAGTACAAGTTTCTGTCTGACTATGCCGGGACCCTGTTGGGGGGGTTACTGCTGGCCCCATTGAAGGGCAAAGAGGCAGCAGCCACTCTTCTCTGCTAGCAGGAGAGGAGGCTGATCCCACCACGAGCATCCTCGCTGTCCTTTGGCATAGCCCTATCATGCACTGGCTCAGGTGCCTCAGCTTTGCCCATGGTTCCAGGATGGGCTGTCTGGCTCCTCCTGGCCCAGAGTGATGCCTTCCCAGACACCTGCCTTGGTGGCCTGGCAGCAGAGATGGAGACACTTCGAAC
The DNA here is from genome assembly GCA_013400615.1 of Syrrhaptes paradoxus. NCBI lineage: Eukaryota > Metazoa > Chordata > Aves > Pterocliformes > Pteroclidae > Syrrhaptes > Syrrhaptes paradoxus. The sequence goes on from VZTO01019603.1 coordinate 210,259, forward strand.
AGCTTCAGGCTGCATCTTTCTTAGGGCTTGGGTTTTCTGATAAGCAAATGCTCACCCAAAGCTGCCTCTCCTCGCTGTGCCTTCTGGCATCCTTGCCTGCACTAGCCCTGCTGCTCATGGTTGGTGGGGCTTTGCTGCTTCCAAATTTCTTCCTGCTTCAGCCCATCCTCCCTTCTGCAAGGGGTGGCACATGTCCTCATCAGGGGAAGATAGCCACCTCTGAAACAAACCTGACCTGCTGCATGGACATCTGCCTTTTCGCCTGTATTTATACTACTGGACCTTCAGATTTGCAGACAAGACGGGTTGAAAGATGCTGGAGAACATGGTGTCCCAAGAGGAGTGCATTCTGCCTTGGTTTTCATCAGGAAAAGGAAACCTACAGGGCAGAGCATCTTGTTAGAGCTTCCAGTCTCACCAGGAACAGGAGAGATTGACTTCTGTTTCCAGAGAGACATGCCTGGAAAATCATAGAATCACAGAATGGTTTGGGTTGGAAAGGACCTTCAAGATCATCTGGTTCCAACCCCCCTGCCATGGGCAGGGACACCCTCCACTAGCCCAGGGTGCTCAAAGCCTCATCCAGCCTGGCCTTGAACCCCTCCAGGGATGGGGCATCCACAGCTTCTCTGGAGAATGCATCAGGACAACATGCAGCTTCTCTGTGTCCAAAGGGAGATGCTAGAAATGAGAAGGAAACTAAACACCAGACCTTTATCAGGCGGTTGCACTACATTAACACCTCTCTGGGGTCTGGGGCTTACTCTGGCTCACGAGTCAGCATGTCAGGACAACACTACCCAATACCTGTTACACTCAAACCAGGGGAAAAGATAACAGTTTGCTACTGTGCATAGAGACCTGTACCTCGGTAGGAAGGGGCAGAAGCCTCTGCACTTTTGTTTTGTTTGGTTGTTTAGTTTGGTTTGGTTTGGTCTGTAAGCTATTTTAACTCTTTAAGTCAAGTCATAGGAGCATGAGGTTAAAAGGGACCTCCGGAGATCATCCTCCTGATCTGAGGCAGGGCCAACAAAAATCCAGGCAAACATTTTGCTCCCAAAAACATCCATACTGAAGAAAAGTTAACAGCTCTGGGAAATGTGTTAATTACCCCCATAGCTAGAACATAACCTGCATTTGCTGCAGGTGACACACAGTCCTTAGTGGGCAGGAACAGCTTTCTTCAGTAGTCTTCCATGTAAAGGGACGTTTGTACCCCCTCTCAATCTGTTCTAATAAAATCAGCCTTCTCCCATAGCTCCCCATTCTTCCCTGACTCTGTTCATTCTTGTTGCTCTTCTTCAGACCAGCTCCAGCGTCCAGGGCTGGAGCTTGGACAGTTTCTTGCTCATTTTTGCCTTCAGCACCATTTTTTTCCAGTGCTGCTGCTTATGAACCACTTGACATACGCGTAGATGATGTGTCTTTCCTTAGCACAGTGCTGTGTACCTTTGTCTACTCAGTTTCATAGGGCTGATTTTCCTTCCCACTTCCTTGTGGTGGCACATGGTGGCACTCCTCGTTCTGCATGAGGGCCTTGCTTAGGGTGTGGGGCACATGTCCTCCAGCTGCCGGGCTGGCCGACACATCAGCAGTCAGAGACTGCTGCCAACTTTTGGGTTTCCAGTCCCCCATGGCCATGGGCATCCAGCCAAGGCTGGGTGGGGCAGGCGGCATGGAGACTGGGGGACAAGTGCGGCATGAGATTAGGCTCACAGGAGGAGGATGGGGCAGGTGGGACGGGAGATAGCATGCAGATCCTGCTTTGGAAATGCAGATGCATGAGCTGATAGTTGTTGAAGTGTCCAGTGCAGAACTGGTTTCTGCCTCCAAATTCCTGTCCTATGGCCAGCACCTGTGGTTCTGCCAGGAGGAGGGGGGATACAGCAGAGAAATTCCCAGGGGAAAGGGACTTTCAGCTGATCAACATTTCCCAACAGAAGAGTCCTCATCCCATAATGCCCTACCAAATAGGGCGGAGGGGATGCCACTGAAGATACTGATTTTAATTGCAGGAAGTTATCCGCCTCCCCTACTCAGTTCACACTTTCAGCTGTACCTATGGTTTTATTATATTCTGAGTTTCATCCATTAATTTTGTGTGAAGAAGCCGAGCACATGTAATACTTGCACTGGGAGCTGCACTCCGTGCAAGGCTTAGTGTGTGCCCAGGGTGTGTGGTACCACAGGCCATCGTTTGTGGACAACTGTCCCATGTGTGAGGTACAAGGGTCCCCAGGGTCTGTGTTGGGTACCGTTACCAGCTGTCGCGGCGTCTGTGCTGAACGCAGCGGTGCACAGTGAGAGGCAGGGGTCTGTACACTTTCTCTGGTGTGGCACATACGCATGCCTGGACACACAAAATTTGGGAGGAAACTGCTTAAACACAAACAAGGTACTTCAGCAGTTTGGTGTAATCAAGATTTCAGATAAGAGGAGTCCGAAGAATGAAATTCTGCTCTATCCATTTGTAAACACATCTCCTTTGTTCAGACCCTTATGATGATGTTATATTCCAGGTGCCAAATTCAACCCACCTTTAACATTTCTAGTACAGCTTCGTCCTGAGACTCTTGGCACACGGGTGATGTCTGAGACAAGGCTAGACCAGAAAGAAATGTGTGTGGGCTCTGTGTGTGTGTACAGATACGTTAGACAAGTCACCTTTAGATGGTCTTTCCTCAACCATGAGCTCATCCAATCTGCCCGTATGATAAATTTGACCTTTAAGTTAGTCTTGGAATGCCGATTGTGTGCCTACAGAGGACTGTCAATTACAGTGGAAAAGAAACAGATAAGCCTTTTGTTAGCCTACGGATGAAGTGATCAGCATAAAATGTTCCAATTCGGTTAACCTTCAAGGGGAAGAGTTCGCAGATTCTTGACTCACTGTCTGTCCCCAGTGCTACCTTCTCCTTCTAGCTGGAGTCCTAGAGGCAGAAGCTTCAGAGCAGACACCTGAAGGTAGATGCCTTCCCCAGGAAGAGACATTGGTATCTCCTAGCTCTGAAAGCCACTAAAATTTTATAACTGCTCAGGCACAGCAGAGTTTTGACTTAAATTGTGGCTTTTCCATAGGAGTCTGCTAGGCTGAGTGACAGTGCACAGCAAAAACTTCTGCATAAATGAGGCAGCCTCGCCATCAATTTTGCTTAACAGATGCACACTGAGGTTGAGAACACAGTTTGATATTGCAAGTATGACTCTCAAGAGAAGGGTGAATGACAATAGGTTTAATTTACTGAGCAAAAGGACTAAGCTGTGGGGTTCTTTTTATGTTTTTTTATGAATTACTTTCTAAGCACTGACTTTTCTCCGGCACAGTCACCCATCAAGTAGTTAACAGTGTACAGCCCTGTATCACCTTAAGTAAGAGAAGCCTACAGAGATTTAAAATAAAGTGCTGGTCGAGTATGAATTTTCCACTCAAACAACAAACGCGACATGAGAGGCTGCCCGCACACCAGGCCCCTGAGGCTTGGGAAGGCTGGGCCTCGCCCTCCTGCAGGGGAAGGTGCTCCCCAGGGAGGGCCTCTGAGGCGGCCATGTCAGTGCACAGCTTTCCTCCACCTTCGGAGGTCAGAGGTCACAGACGCATTTCTTAATTAGCTCTAATACCACCCTTTTCCAAGGTGGTTACAAAGAGAAGGAGCCATTGTCCACGCAGCAGACGAAGCTCCAGAGAGGTCTTGTGTGGCACGTGAATACCAGAGCAGGGTGCTGGCGTCTGCCACGCTTCCTTCGCACTGACATCCTCCCCATCTCCCAGCCTCGGCACTGTGCTGCACCAGCCACGGGGGTTTTACGGGGCTTACGGTGGCCCCCCGGGCGTGAAACAGAGCTGAGGCCTGACACCCCTGTGGTGTCACACACCGCGGGTGCCAGCAGCAGCCTCAGGGCCCATCGGAGCGTGCGAGGCAGGGCGGCGTGCAGTCAGCACAGCCGCAGCGCTGGTCGCTGGGGAACAGGCAGCACTTGGGAATTGCCTGGTGGCTTTGATTTCAGCAAAGTTTTAAGGTATCACCTAAAAAAAGAGTGAAAATTGAGGGGGAGCAGGGAGGGGGAATCCTGATCAGGATCGTATTTGTCTCGAAAGTTTGGAAGATTTTTATGAGATGTCATATAATTTTATTGTTCTCCCCCATTTCATCACGTCATCCATAGGATATAGACATCTTTAAACCTGCATGGCATAATGTAACATTAAAAGAATGTTACAACTGTTATCCTCTTTTAGGCCAATCATTCCTACTGAATTGAGACGTTTTATCTCGTTTTCTACATCAAATCGATTCCTCAAAGTATCAAACAATAAAAGCAGGAGACGCTTTGTTCTTATACGTAAATGTTGTGGCACATGCGAAACCACTGGTGTCATTAGTATGAAAAGAAAATCCAAGTGCAAAAAAAAAAAAAAAAAAAATCCAAACTGGTTTTTCTGAATTTTGTCAGACAATTCCGAAGTTTTCTGAAGATTTAAACAACAGTAAAAAAAAAGGCAGCTTAATTTTTTCTGTGTTCTAATGGAATTTTCTATGTTCTGTGTTTGCATGATAAAATATTTTCATCTAAGAGAATTCCACAGGCAGAGCCAATGGGAAAAACGTTCTGTGGGCTGGGTCAGGCAGAGAAGCGATGAGACACTGCAGAAGTCACTGGCAGCGGGATGAATCTGTGGACAGTGGTATCTACTCCATCTGGCTTGGGCTCCACTTCACCCAAGAAGTCCTCCTTTTGAACAGGGAGATTCCAGTCACGACGACTCCACCAGAAGAAGAGGCAGCCTCCCAGATTTGCTTATCTCAATCTTCTTTAAAGCACCCCTGACTTCCTTGGCAGCAGTAGCCAAACAAGAGCTGTAAAATACTGTTTTCCCTGGTCTGGTCAAACTCGCAACTCAGCGTATGTGGTGGGGAGCTCCCAAAATAGCTCTCGGTTGCCTCGCCACTCTCAGCAGCAGCTCGAAAAAGTCTTTTGTCTTCTGGGACAGCTTGGAGAAGTTTAAAATGTTTGGACTTATTTTGAAAGTATTCTGAAAGATAAGAATGATCTAGTCCAAGGCCGGGTGAACTGAAGGTCACAGCTGAGGCATTGCACAACACAACCAAGTAGGTTCAGCACAAAACTTGCAGAGGATTTCATCAGCTCGTCGTCCCTGCTGCTGCCCCAACCTAAATTTGGGTCAAAGCTGAGGCCCTTCCACCTGGCACCTCACCGGGCCAAATGCTCTCATCGTTTGTCCTAAATACCAATGGGGCGAGGTCAATGAGGTAGAGGACACGGGTCCTTCCCTGCCAGAGCGCTGTTGGAGGACCCTTCAGAAAAACCAGGCAGAACAGCTCCGTTTCTGAGAAGCTACAAATGCTGCGGGACAAGCGCACTCATGCTCTGGGAAGGCTAACTCATGTTTCCTCCTGGTCAAAGGCTATTTTCTAGTGGGATCTTGTAATATTTCAGGCTATCTCTAGTTAGGACAAAGCCCGAATAGCTCATATTGTTAAACATGGAACACCCCCAAGCTGCTCTTTATGCTGCAGCACTTCAGTGCAATGCTCTCGTGGGCTTTGCACGATCGACAGGGCAGTCCTCCCCCCGGAGTCATGGGAAACACTTCCCTGCTGTGCGAAAATGCTCCTTTCTTGAAAGTATCATTTGCTCTTGAAAAAAATACTCCAAAAAACCATATACATCTGTGGCTTCCTGTTAGGGTGGGAGAAGAGTGTTCTGTCGACATGTCTCATGTTTCTCAGCATGCTCTCCTGTGCCTTGCCCAGAGCCCTCAGTACATCTTTCTGCTGAGTCAGGCTGCTGGTTTTCTTATCCCAAATCCCAAATGGGTGGTTTCAAGTATCCCAGGCATTTTTCAAAGACAGTTTGAAATCTAGCCAAGTCCATGGTGGGGTGTAACTCTTCTCCCAGCATATCTGCAGTTGGGCTCGTCTCCCAGGAAGGGTGAGCTGGGCTGCAGCTGGAGGGTGCAGCCACCATCCCAGGGGACAATCCCCCCTGCCCCCCAAAGTAAGTGATCTTGGTGATTTTTAGCAGCAGTAAATATTACCATTGGGGGTTATTTGGCCACTCAAACTATGCTGGCTTGGCTGAAGGGTAGAAGTGCAGAGGCCCACGTAAATATGGGTTTACAGACTCCAGCAGATGCAGGATTGGGCCCCCTTCCCAGCCCCAAGTCCCCACCAGCCAGTTTCACATGCTGCTTGGAAAGTCACCCCTTTTCCAGGTGGTCCGGTGTTTACATGTCCATCCACGACACAATGAAACAGAGTGAAGGCAAATATGCAATGTAGAGATCCATTATGCTTTATTTACATGCGTCACCATCTCTTTTACAAACTAGATTACAATTTAAAATGGAATACACAAGGCAATATCTACTAACACCAAGTGGAGTAAGCACTGCGTCTCTACTTTGTTTGGGAAGGGGCAGATTTTGCTCCAAAACAAACTTCCTTCCAACCTCTGGGTAGCAAGGTAGTATATTCCTCCAGGGCAGCATCTCTTTTTTTTTTTTTTTTTAATATAAAATCCTCAGTAAGACTGCAACATGAGAGTGTCTGCTTTCAAATGAAAGTACAAGATAGCCCAAATGAAAGTATAAACTGTTCAGCTCTTCGGTATGTCAAGACGGCCATGCGCGATAAGGCTGTGGATTTAATATTCTTCCAATTTACATGGCTTGAAACAAAAACAGATAAAACAGTTTTACAGATACTGTATACATATTTTTTCCAATCATGCAACTTTTTTTAAAAAAAAGTTAAACATGTGAAGCCAAATATACAATCCATTTTTTTCAACCCATAGTAACAAAATGTATCTGGTCCCCCTTCACATCTGTTGGCAATTCCTAATGTATATCGTGTACTAGAAACAGCTACAGGACACCGATTGCCAAGCAATGACAACATTTTAGAGAAATACATGACCTAGAAGGTAACTTTCGAAGCGGTGGCACAAAAATTTCGGCAGTTAAGCAGTGGTCAACTATCCAATTATTCTCAAGAGAATTTTTTTTTTACAAAATTATTAAATCAAGCCCCAAACCTGTGACTAGGAACTGCATAAATGTCACTCTTTTAGACCTTCTGTTTAGACGAAGTGTTTAAATGATATTCACTTAAGTGTTCTGGACCTTTATCTGTTTTACACTGTTTCAGAAGGAAAACTTCCAGACATAAACATGTTCAAAGATTCAAGGGCTGAAGTTTTCAAAAGGTAGGTTCCTGAAATTAGCCATTCAAATCCGTATTTTGACACCTAAATAAGTGGCCCTTTGAATTCAGTGAGATTTATTTAGCACCTCTGCAGAGGAGGGGGTTTGTTGGGCACCTCAGCAGGTGTAGAGGGTGGTGACATTCCCCTGGGCCTGGGGTACCTGGCACCCCTCCTTCCCCTCCGAGAAGTGATGAGGGCAGAGCAGCTTGCCCCCCGCAAGCACGCTGGAGTCCCCGACATTCAGTGCCTGACAACAGGCATTTCCCTTTGAAAATTTTGGCCACAAAAAAGAGCAACGGAAACCAAACCAAACCTGAGGTTGGCCAAGTCCACCCCTCTTTGGTGAGTCCTGGGATGTTCTCCAAAGCGCGAGCCCAGTGTGTCCCAGACACACCAATGGAAATGCTTTTCTTGGCATTGCTGGGAGGCAGGTTAAGCCTTCCAGCTGCTAATGCTTTTATTATTTTTTCTGCCATTGATGGACTGTCTCTGAATCAACTGTTTTTTCTCCATTTTCTGAACAGAGTGGACCATAGTTTTCTCTCTCATTTCTGCTGGCAGGAGGCAGCTCTGTTGAACTCAAGGGCACTGGGCTGCTGTAGCAGAGCAGAAGTTGCCCCTGTTTGGTTTAAGCTAACAGGCTCTCCCTTGCCTTTGATAAGAACTGCATCCATACCAAGCAAAAAAATGAAATGATGGATTTTGGTCACCTTGGCCATACCATCAAGTCAGGCTTTACTGATGCCATCAGTGACCTGGTCAGTGGTCTTTGGGCAGGCACTGTGGGTCTCACCAGCAGCTCACCTGTGCAGAGGCCAAACCGAGTGAGCTCTGCCAGTGGCCGAAACCATGGGGCAGGGTGATGAGCCGAGCCACAGGGCAGCGGCCACAGAGGAGCTTCGGGGAAAGGAGCATCAGAGGGAAGCCCTTCACCGTACACTCACATTTCGGGGTGTACTGGGAAGCTGAGAGCTAATGCTACGCAGTCAGAAGAGGCTGGAGATAAAGCTCTCAACCAACTTTGGTATAAGGTGCCTGCAACTGGACTCTGACAAGCAAAGAGACCCCTACCCCAGGTGGCTGCTGTGCCACACCGGCATCGTGGGTAGCTGGCAATGAGCATCAGTTAACTCCAGCAAAGCCAGTGAACTAGTCCCCACGCTGACAAATAGACCACCTCAGTGTAAAAAGCAAAAAGAAGGTTTTTATAAAAGGCGAATGATAAACCCTTGGCTGCTTGGAAGAGTCGATATGCTACAGGGCTATGATAACTACAGCTTCACAGAGTCTACACAGTCATAACTGTGGGGAGAAACCAAGAGGTGCATCTTTACGAAAGAACAGCATGGGGGCTACGATACAAAACCAAAACTTCCATCACACTAGAAGCTGTGGTTTCACCAATATCACCTCAGGGACCTGGGAAGTAAGGGGCAAGGAAGGGCCCGTGAATGCCTCATGTGCCCATGTGTGTGTGTGTGTGCATGACTGTGCGTGTGCGGTGGCTGTGGCGAGCGGGAGTCACTCCACGGTTCATGGGACGCGGGCCAGTGGGAACACATGCACTGAGACTTTGGGTTAAAATGCTAGTTTGTTTTCCTAACATCCATGCATAATGATCCATTTCTGTACATAATAAAATATATTTATATATTTATATGCATAATGATTTTATGCAAAGAAAAAAGACTTCATATAACGCTTTGGAGAATTATGTATACACTGTCCTATTCAGAACCTCTTCATACCAAGTTCCTATGTACCATTGGTGTTTTCCCCTCTTTTTTTATATCCCTCCCGCCCCCAGATACTAATAAGAAGTAATCAAACTTTCCAGATTATAGAGAGGATCTATACAGCACCATACCTTTTATTCATTATTATTATTAATTATTATTCATTTTACAAAAGAAACTCTTAGAAGCAAAATATATAAAACTGCCTTGTCTTTCAGTGTCATTTATCCTGTTACAATCTATGCTCATACAAAAAGCCATTTCTAGGATACTGTCACCTTGCCATTCCCTCATTCTTCTGCCACAATGGATTATACATAATGAGAAGGAAAAAATAGTCAAGGATACGTCCAAAACAAAACAAAAAAAGGATCACTGATGCAGTAACACACCCTGCAACAACCTGCACCGAAACTGGCGCGGCCACTGCAAGTCACCCACCGATGCCCAGCTTCTACGCTCAGCTTTTCTGCAAAGTGGTGCATTTCTCTTACTTTTTGCTTTTTTAAACACATCTTTACAGGTGGTTATGTTTAACTAGTCTGGCAGCTCAGCTTACAACTCCTTACCAGCCTTCCTGATGTAAGGCAGGAGGGGAGCCTGCTCTGGTGGGCAGCAAGCAGGCTCCTGCCTCGGTGCACATGCAGGCAACAGCACCCACTGTCAGTCCATCCTCATGAACCAAGAGGCAAACTCACTGGCTTCCCTTGTTTTGCAATCAACCCTGGTTTGATGCTTATGGAAAACAAGGGTGTACCATTAAATTTAAGGAAAGAAAGAAACAAACAAACCAACCCAATAAACAAAGAGACCACACACATCACCTCTCTCTGGAATTCAGCTGGCTGACCGCTATAACGAACACTGTATATTCAGAAAACCCTGACATCTGAGCAGTGTTGGGTTATGATCGTTTCCTTGCACGCACGCAGTACTTCAGATTCCCCAAGGAGAGAAAGCAAAAATCGTCAAAAAATCTAAAGAAATCAAACTGAAGGTTGTGGGGGAGCAGGGTGGACAGAAAGGTAAAATCTCCAAAAAGAAAAGCCAACTTAAAACATCCCATAAACCATTTATATATTGAAACACCACATACTTATTGACAAGTAACTACTGTAAAGGCTACACTGTGTGTTCTCAACAGGATGGTGCTGAACATTGTCTCCACAGCAGGTGCTTGGCCATCCCAGAAAAGGAAGATTTTGCATACTTCAGAATGAGTTCAACTCCCAAAAAAAAGAGGGGGAAAAAAAAAAAAGAAAAAAGTGGATCTTCACTCCAGTAAGGGGCCTATTAACAGTCCGCTTCATTAGGAAAATAATGCAGGGTTCACAAAGGTCGTAAGCTGTAAACAGTATCACTGTCCACTTGCTGACAGCAGATTTGGCAAAGGGTTCTCTCTCTACATCTTGTGTCAGTTTGAGGGCCTGGAGAGAAAGAAGAAAAAGAAGAAAAGACAGTGAGACTGCTGCATGTAGGAAAAAAAAAAACCACAACAAAAAGCAATCAAGCAAACCTCTAACAGCCTACACTGACAAGCAATTTTGATTTGTTTGCACCCAGAAGCTTCAAACTTACAGCAAGGAATAAGGTGCACCGTGACCTTGCCTGAAAACGCGTCTCCTTTGCCAAGGTTTGGGTGTGCATCTCTGCTGGCTTAGCTGCTCCCAAGCAGGAAATAAAACAACTCCTCTCCAAAGAACAACAATGGCCAAGGATGACTTACGGAAACCCAGCGTATCATCTATTTGTTAAGCATATTTCCAGGTGAAGCACAGAGGGATCCTCCAGCTTTTCTCCATTTTTCATTATCACCCTTTCTTATCATCACCAAAAGGCTGGACAAATCTTCCGTTAGCCCTTGAGAGCAACCACCACCCTTGAAAGACAGTTGAAGGAGGCTGCTCAAAAGAAGCAGTGAGGAGCCGCAAATTTCAGTTCAGACTTTGGGGTTCTTCATTTTCCTGCTCATATGGCACACCATCAACAGACAGTGTCCACCCAGCTTTAAAAACAGGGTTAGCATCCAGTTTATTCTGTAGCCACGACGCTTTGCTGCAGACGGAGACTGGAAAGACACCCTGGATGCAGCATGGAGATGGCTACAAAGGGACACACTAAGAAGGTAAAACTCTGAAAACAGATTAACATTTCAACCAAGAGGGCCAAGGAGACAGGTTTTTAAAGGTACTCGGTGGCTTAAAGACATTGGCAGGCACCAAGTAGGGTTTTGGAAAGTAAGCACATTTAAACATTCCCATTAAAACCTCTCACATCTTCAGAAAACTCACTTGGTAGCCATCCGCACTGCTGGATACGTAAATTCTGGCTCTGAAATGGCTTCTGAAACCAGGGCTCAGTCCCCCACACTACTCACAACCTGTTGAGGATTCTCCCCGAGGTGAATGACTGGTGATTTTTTTGTACAGTGCAAGAACAAGGGTACGCTTGCTGAAACCAAAAAGCCATCTGAGTTGATTACGGGAATGTCTTTACTCTCAACTGAGCAGGGTATCAGGCACCCTCATGAAAAAGGGTGGATTTAAGGGGACTGCTGGATTAATTTGGACCAGCATCTCCTGCAAGGGGGCTCACCCAAAGGCTGTCACAAGATGACTCTCCATCACTGTCCCTCTCCCTTCTAAGGTGACAGGCACTGATCCTAGGACAACATTTTATTAAAATGACCTATTCTGATAATGCTAAATGATTGATGGAAATTTAATCATTTTGTCTCATGGTTATTAGAGTAACAGCGTGACAGCTGCTCCCTGCACCATTAGGGGAGAACTTCATTCAGCACAGCTTAGGGAGCAGACAGATTGCACATTTCACCCAAACAAAATTTGGCTTTAGCCTTAATTATGTGGAGAGGTTCGGGGTAGACTGTTTTGTGAATAAAGGGATTTCCAACTGGATCAACATATTGATTTCTTCATTTTCAAAGGGCAAATTAACGTTAGCCATTTGTTAATGTGACTGCCTGGCAACAACTCCATTTGGTAAGTGTGTCCTGATGGCTGCAACAAGGTCAGTGGAAGATACGCAGACAGGCATGGTAGCCCCACGTAAAACCTGGCTAGTGGCTCACATGCGTCTGAAATGAGTGCGTGCTCGTTTCTCTACTTCTCCTTAAAGCCCTGGCAGCACAGGGGCTGGAAACAGGTGACTTCCCAAAGCACAACCTCATCCGAAGGCAAAGCCTGGGTCCTGCACCCCATAGCCTGGCAAGCCAGCTCGCCCTCCTGCAGCGACGCTGAATGCGGGCTGAACTTTGGCATGTGTGAGAAGTCTTGCTGACTTCGAATGGAGCTATTAATTAAAGGTAAACAAGTAGAGAAACTCCTGATGAAGTACAAGAGTAGTGTTTAATGTTTAAATTAAAAATGTTTGTAAAATATTATACCATGAAACAAAGTGAGAAAAAATTGGAGGACAGATGATGACGAGCATCATTTGTGGAAGTGGCACTGCTGAATATTTTTCCCTGAGGACACCCATGCTGCAGGCAGGGCCAACATCCAGGAGACACAGGCACCTGAGGTGAAATTCGCTCATAGTAGAACCGAAACACACTCCATTCTCACAGCTCTGTTTACATGGACTTTTTGCAAATGGATTTAAAAATGAAAAGAAGTAGATCAAAGTCTTAACCTGCCTGCCTTTAAATTACCCCATTAAAGTCCATAATAGATCCACACACTCGTGCTTTCTGTCATGCCACAAAAAGCCGTATCAGGCAGGGAAGCAAGCACTCCAGTTACATCTCCACTTGTCAGTGGTTCTCAACCACAATTCCCCAGTGGTCCCCTCTCCCTGCCCCGAAATATCTCCAGCTGCATCCTGAGCCACCATGAGGTTTTCTCCTATTTCTAACAGCTGTGGGAAAACCTTGTCCTCTGGAGTGTCACCCTGAATTTGCAGAGGCAAGACGGGGTTTCTTCTCTAGTGAGCCAGATGATGCTGTCCTCTAAGGGCAACATGTAGTTCTCCAGGTAAAGTACTCGAGTCACAGAATCACAGAATGGTTTGGCTTGGAAAGGACCTTAAAGATCATCCAGTTCCAACCCCCCTGCCATGGGCAGGGACACCCTCCACTAGCCCAGGTTGCTCAAAGCCTCATCCAGCCTGGCCTTGAACACCTCCAGGGATGGGTCATCCACAGCTTCCCTGGGCAACCTGTTCCAGTACCTCACCACCCTCACA